>JAXGGA010000500.1:0-218873 GCA_038373865.1 Uloborus plumipes | reverse complement strand
TAATAAGAAAACATGGAAAAATATTTAAAAAAATTTAACTCTAAATTTTCACCCCTTTCTAATTAAAAATAGTTTTGTTGCCAAATGGCTACACCATGCATTCAACAGATAAAAATGATTGTAAATGATAGTCTTGAAATTAGTTCTTTTTTGTAAAAAAATAGAGGAATTGAACATTTGGTGCACTGTACTCTTGTAATTCTTTACATTTTGACATTTTACTTTATTTTTTATATGCACTTGTACTTTCCGATGATCAATTCTGTCAAATCTGATGTCTTTTGGAGGCTCTCTTGCGCAAGCTTTCTTTCTTTCTCTCTTTTTTTTTTTTTTTTGGTTTGTAACTAGTTCCTCTGTAGCTAATGGTCTCTTTTTAATACGCTTTTATTAATTTCACACGGTGGGTTTGTTTGTATGTATGTATGTAGCTCTGAATAAAAGATAAAACTCACTGTCTTTGCTAACATAAAAGTAATATATTTAATAATTTTTTATATTAAAGGCTAAACTGTATTGCATATTGATGTATTATAAGTACATGTAAACTTAAGTGCGGATATTCAGTAGTTTTGAAAATCAGAGGGAAACCCGTGATGATCACAGCGCATTCCAATGTAAAAGCGTATTTTTTAGTTTTTTTTTTTTTTCAAAACTATATTTTAAAATTATTAATGACTTTACTTGTCCGTGTAAGCACAACGTTTGTGCTAACTGAAATCTAAAACTCTGTTGAACATCAACTAAGCATTGATAATTGCGAGGTCTTATAAACGGTAGAACAGCCGAAAGTACCACTTTTGGGTCCGCATGATTATATTATACCTTCCAAAAAGAGAAAGAAGCTAGCGCGAAACATAAACAAAGCACATACTTCATGAACTATAGAGATGAATCGAAGTGTTCTCTGGATGCTTACTGCATAATGTTGCCAAATGGCTACAGACGTGTATTATGTCCTAGATTTTTTCCAAATAATTATTTTGATGTAAAACGCATCTTAAAAGAAAAATAAATGTTTATTTTATTCATGTTATTTTTTAAAAAGACAAAGAAAAATATTTCATTGTAAAAAATAATTTCAAAACTTGGTAGTTTGAGTGATTTTAAAAGCTATCCATATGGATTCATTTAAGAGCATGTAACAGACCAGTGCTGCCATGTATGGAGGATAAATGGTGATAATTGCTTTAAATATACCCAATACTTGCTTTTTATGCATTGAGTTGTCTTATGACTACATTCTGCTATTCATAAGGAGGACAAATTGTCCATGTATCCAATTGGCAACACCATGCAGTGTAGGGTTAAGTTTTTAAAAATACAAAAACACCTTTGAAGTAAAGCTTCACCAGTAAGAAACCCAGAAAAAGTGTTAGGAGCCAATCTGAAAATAATCCTGTCTACTAGCTAGGATAAAAATCAAATGGGGCAAGAAGCTCAACCCAATCCTCACTTCATTCAGCCCCCCCTTTTTTATTTTGCTTTTGTTTTATAAAGCTGGAATATGTTCTATTTCAGCCACCAATAAAGACTGCCCCCCCCCCCCCCTGTTGCTAATGCAAGGCATAGAAAATTCATCTTCTGTTTGGTTGTTTTTGTTTTTTCTTTTCACTGAAAGTATATCACACACATTCTATTTTGTCCCTCCCCCTTAATTCACTCTTTGCAACACCTGCCCTGCAGCATGTATTTTCTTTATTTCACATATTAGACAACAAATAGCACTATTTGTGCATACATATTATTTGGACTGCAACCTTCCAGCATCTGTGGAGGGGGGATGAGTAGGATTACTTTTCCATTTATTAGATGGATATCAAAGCTCTAAAAGAAAATGGTAAAAATAATGAAATTGGGATTGTCCAAGAGAATTTTTTAAGGATTAAAATAAAAAGTGATTTAAATCAATGATTTTTTTAAAAAAATCAATTGATTTAAATCGCGATTTAAATCACTGATTTAAATCAATTGATTTAAATCATTGACACCCTGGGAATAATGTATTTTGAAATAATACTTTCATTGAAATGTTATTTTTCATGTTTGGCAGTTATTTTGAACTTAAATGTGAAAAATTTTCACCTCAAAAAATCATTGGGCAAAGTGAAAAATAAAATATTTTTTCATGGAATTTTTTCAATTCGACGATTAACAGTAATTTGTATCAAATGAATGTATAAATAAACGAAAAAAATAATTATTAACGAAAAATAAATAAATGAGCAAGTAAATGAATGAATAAATTAATGTGTGAGAAAAAAAATAAATGAGTGAATAAAATAGAAAACGAATAAGAAAATGAGTTAATGAATGAGTAAATAAGTAAATAACTAAGTAAAAGAATAAATGAATTAATAAATGAAGAAATACGTGAGTGGTTTAATAAATAAATGAATGAATAAGTATACGAAATGAACTATTTCACTTTGCCCTATTCATTTGCCCTGTGCCCACTTGACAAATTACATTGAGCATTAAAAAATACAAAAATGCCTAGTTTTAACTAAATAAGGACTACACTAAATATCAGTAGTTCTGAATTAATATCTAGTTTGGATGATAATTACGAAAATCTTATCCTTTTATAATAACAAGAAATATTTTTGAAAAACCATGAATATTACAATAAAGGTATCAAATTTTTAAAATGGCTTGTATAATTTTTTTCGTTGATCTTTGGAGCTACTTTTTTTTTTGACAGGAATTAACTATCTGTCTAGGAACTTGGTTAAAATTTTGCTAGATAGGTTGCACTACAAGCTGGGAAAATATTTCACCATTTCACTTTGCCCCACATTCCCCTAACATTTTTATATTATTCATCTGCAGATGTTGTTTTGAAAGTAAAATCTTCAGTGATTTTAGGACTTGATATTTTCTTTAGGTGTATCTTCAATTTGAAATTCATAAATGATGCAATAAATAAATAGAAAAAATCAAATATTTAAAGAAAAATATAAATTTTATGCCTCGTGCTGGGGACCTAATTTCTTTAAAAATTTGAGTAAATGCTTGTTTAATATCAATATCATTGTCGAAAATGTTTATTGTAATTAAAAAAATTACAAATTATGCCGACTTGTGCTTGAAAGAGTAAACTAGTACTTGTGTACTGAGCCAAATCGAAAAAAATGGGGGGAGGAGATAACTAATTATTTAATTAGTTACTTCCTCATATCGCGCATTTGTTACATGTTATTTTATTATTTTGCAGAGAAAATTTCATATCAATTAAAAGCCAGCATTTACTTACTAGGCTGAAAATTGATGATAGTTTTCTCAATGAGAGTCCTACTTTATGGGCGAATAACACTTAATTCCTTGAAGGGAAAAGGATGGTCTCAGTGCTTAGACCAGTAAATAATACAGCTGAAAAAGCAGTAAAAATGATGCAGGATTTTCATAGTTTGCTAACAGCTGATGAGGAGCAAAAACAATTTTAACTGCAATAAACAAACATCAAAACAATAGTATGTTTAGTAATGTTTATTGCATTGTAATATTGTAGTAAAAGCATGTTGTAAATAAATTGCTGTCATAGTTTTATTTATTTATTTATTTATTTTTTTCAATTTATTTATTTTAAATTACAGATACATTTAAAGAAAATATCAAGTTCCAAAATCACTAAAGAATATACTTTCAGATGAATAATAAAAAAATGTAGTATTTAAAATGGAAAAATTTAACTTAAAACTTGAAAAAAACTTAATTTTGAGTTATATCCGGGAGAAATAAATATAAAATGAGAGAAAAATCTTATATTTAGCTCTAATTATATACTTTTTGCTTCATATTTTTCATCTTGAGAATTTCTTAAAATTTATCTTTCATTGTTTACATAATACATAGAAAAAAAGCTATTTTTTGAAGAAAATTATGAATTTCAAGCCTCGTTTGGGGTACCTAAACATTTTTTAATTTAGATAAATAATTTTGTGCGACATGGGGGATATAGAGGAAGCGTTTTATCAACATGAAATTTTGAATTTCCGAAAAAAGTTTTTTTTGATGTGGCCTAGTGAAAAAGGTCTAGTTTGCACTTTCGGACGAAAGTTGGCACAGGTTACCGTTGTTCAAATTGCATAAAACTTTTTTACAATTGTTTTGCTGTAAAAGGGGAAAAAAAAATAAGAGGGTGTGCGTTACAAAATTCCGACTTTCGTTTTTTTTTTTGGGACAGCCTAATATACACTAATAGGTATATAAATTAGGTAAATTGATAAGTTGATTGAACTTCTAGAAAAACGTTCACAGTAAATATTAGGCAATATGGTAGGTGGGGGTAAAGCGCAGCGATTTCCAGTTTCTACAACATCATGGTAGGCAAAAAGATGATTTTCCTGATTTTTTAAATTAGAGTCTTAGGATGGGTTTTTACCTGTAGTCTATCGAAATGAAACCTGTACCTGATTCATAATACCGTTAAATTTATACGTTAGAAGAAAAATGGGTCTTTGTCCCATTTAAGATGAATACGGACAAAAAGGGTAACTGCTTGATAAAAACATTTGACAAATCACTTAGCATCATGGTCCTGCAGTTTTTCAATAGTATTGAACTTAAATTACTCATAAATTTAAACATGATTTTTCAAAAACTAGTACTAAACTATTTTCTTTTCCACAAAAGGATTTGGCTACATTGTTTTGTTTTTCTTTTAATATGTGTCACTGATGGTGCTTTCCTTTGGTGGAATTTTTGTTTAAAGAATCTAAGAATAATGATTAATAATGCCTAGCTGTTTTTTGGTTTTTATTCTTAAACTCACAAGTTAGGATTTTTTGTGCTGGTTTAAGATTATTTTGACATCTTTGTAGAATGAAAGTAAAGAAGTAGATGTTACAGAATTCTTGGTGAACAATCATACCTTGAAACTTACAAACAATGTCTAGCACAGGTTAAACCTCAAAACACTCTAGACGGGAACACAGAAGGGGGTGAAGAATGAGTGTTATATGAATATGAGTAGGGAAAGGGAAAAATGAAGATGTAGAAAGGGGTGGGAAAAGAGATAAGCTCAGGCAAAGAATTCTTGGAGACATTTTGAAAACAATGCAATGGGTAACCTTGTGATTAGTCAGCAAGTGGATATGCAGCTCAAAGAAATAAGAAAGTTGGACATTTACCTCAGGGGTACCCATTTCCTGAAGAGCGATATCACACCCTATTCAATACTATGGGGCACCCTTTAATTAGAATACCTGCACCAAAAATGAAATAAAAACTCTCAAATCAACCCTCTCCCAAAATCTTTAGACTTGTTTTCAGTACACTTTATAGAGGAAACAACAAAATACAAACAGACATGTCAACTCTCCTGTTTTAGAGTTAAATTTGTGACCTCTTGCCTTCAGAGTAATTTTTCCTATTTTTAAAGAATTTGAAAAGTTTTTAAGAAATTTGAAAGAAAGAATTTGAAAACTTTGACTGTCGGGGGTACAATCAGGGGGTCATTTCAGTGTTGCTTTCAATTTAGTAAAAAAAGTTAGCTAACACAATGACTGTTAAAGCAAAATAATCTTAAATCAAAGGAAAGAAAATGCTCTTTGTTATGACAAAAAATATTTTTAATTACCTTTAAAAATCATTTACATAAATATTATATTGTATTTATTAATTTTTCTATCGTGCCTAACAAACGAAAATTATCAATTTTGTACTAGCATTCATCTGGTTTCAAGATACAGAAATTTCTTCTGCTTTCTCGTTTCGGTTCTGCTTTTTTGCTTTGTAAGGTTGGCAAGTCTGTGCATACAAAAATTCAGAATTACGTTATGTTTGTAAAATTCAGTGGGATAGAGGGATTGATGTACAAAATATTTGCACGTCATATAGTGCAAAATTTATTTAATAGCATTGAAGGAGAATGTTTCATTTGTTTGCTTGAAAAGGGATGCTTCTTATTATTTTAGCGATATTGACTAATTTTTTTTAAAATAAAACATTAAAACCTACTTCAATGTCTGTTTCGTGGGCAAGATTTTTTTCAATATCAGTTTTACATTAAAAGGTGTGCTAATGAAGTACTCGCAGTTAATCTAAAAAAAATGCATAGATGTTTTCAAAAACAGTTAAAAAATGTAATCCTGCTAATGAAACAGTTTTGATACAGTTTCGACACATAATGGGTTAATACATTTGGTTCGAAGCAACTAGTAGCAGAAGATAAACCAAAGATTCCAAATGTGCTTGAGCAGTCAAAACCAAAAGAATAAAGCTATGCTTAATCTTTTCATCCTGGTTCTTTATAGCTAAATAACCTCATAAATTCTAAATCGTCTTTCATGTATATGTACAAAAATAATTGCTTAGTATATATTTGTATTTCAGGAAAATATTCAGAGCAATTTGCGATTTGTAAAATTTTATGCAATGCATGTTTTTGTTATCTTGTAAAATTTATTGTACTGAGTTTGCGCTAGGGTTCTCACTCAAAAAAAATCCTCTTATGCGCTGTTCCCACTGTTCACTTTGAGTGGACATACATTAGAACGATAGAGAAATTTCTCATCTCGTATTTTTTTTAATTTTTACATTTATTTAAAAAAGACAGCCAGTATGAATGAAATGGATATGATAGTTACAACTGCTATATTTTTATGAGCAATGAACAGAAGAATATAAATAATTAGCCATAAAGATACAAGGGAAAAAAAGATTGAGAGTCAATTTTTTTTTTGATTTGCTAAATTTTTTTTATTTGCTACGTTTAAAACTTTGAAACTTGAATTTATCTTCTGATCCTAGTTACTTCAAATAGAACCTATTTTTAACCGTATTTTGTGTTGAAGCAACACCAAAATGCTTTTGTTACCAGAATGCCATTTTCAGACATTTTCTATTTTGGAGGCACTGATACTTTTTTTAGAACGATTGAGAGTAGTGCATTAGCCTACCATTAAGTAAATAATTGATTTAAAAAAAAAAAAACTACTCGGCGAAATGCTTTCAAACTTCTACTGCAGGTAGACAACATGGTCCCAAATACGCGTCTGGAGTTTTGAAAAAATAACCGAAAGGAAAATCGGAAATTGCAAAAGACATTTTTTTTCATTGCTGCAAAAGTTTAGACAAAAGTCAGATTTTATGCAAATATCCCTTGAAATGTGATTGGTGGAGGTAAGGCATGACTTTTTTCTTCAGCTATAAAGCACAGAGAGCGCTCAATGAATAATCAAATCTTAAAATCTCTAGTTCTCGTCTCTCGTGTAAAGAAGATGAAAAAGTTTGAAAACCGAAATTTGAAAGTGAATGACTTTGTTAATTTTAAGTCTTTTAAATTGGTCCTAGTATGGTAGTACATTTTTTACTTCCTGGAGAGCAAATTTAGACATACGTATTGATCAAAAATGCCACGAAAAACTGTATGTCTTAAGGATGAAGGAATTGAAAAAACGGCTCGAACTGACAATTCGCTGCTTAATTCTACAAAACTTCGACTTAAGTCAAAAACAGCACGTGACAGCATAAGTAGATGAATAACTGAATCGGGATGCATAAAAAAACAAAGAATTGTGCTTGAACCTTTTCGGGAATAGCTTCCCAGATAAGCCAAATTTTAATGGTAAAAGCAGCACATGTATCATCGTGACTAAAAAATGAATGTTACTTTCTCTGATGAAAATTATTAAAATTTGGATCGCCTAGATGGAGTGTAATTCTATGAGCGTGACTTCAGAAAAGATGCGATGAGCATATACTGTGCTTTTTTGACTATTAAAATCTGGCTTCTTTGGGACACTGTGTCTGAAAAGACTCTCACGCAATTCTTTGTTTTTTTTATGCATCCTGATTGAGTTGTTCATCTACTTTATATACGAAATATAGTTTTTCGTGGCATTTTTGATCAATACGTATGTCTAAATTTTCTGCCACGAAGTAAAAAACAATATACTACCATACTATGACTGATTTAAAAGACTAAAAATTAACAAAGTGCGTTCATTTTCAAATTTCGGTTTTCAAACTTTTTCATCTTCTTTACACAAGAACTACAGAGATTTTAAGATTTTGATTATTCATTGAGCACTCTCTGCACTTTATAGTTGAAGAAAAAAGTCACGCCTTACCTACACTAATCACATTTCAAGGGATATTTGCATAAAATCTGACTTTTGTCTAAACTTTTGCAGCTATGAAAAAAAATGTCTTTTGTAATTTCCAATTTTCCTTTCGGTATATTTTTCAAAACTCCAGACACGTATTTAGGATCATATTGTCTACCTGCAGTAGAAATTTAAAAGCATTTCGCCGAGTAGTTTTCTTTTTAATCATATATTTGCATTTGGTCTAAACTTTTGCATCGCAGTGTATATTGAACGATAATGTTTTGCTAACTTTTCCTTAAACAAATTATATATCAATATTGCTAAAATAATAAGATGCACTTTTTGCTCTAGCAAAAAAATAAATAAATAAATAAACGCTTTTTTTTTTTTTTGATGATATGGTCATGAAATAAATTTTGTGCTGCCCGATATGCAATTATTTTGTAAAAATAAACATTTATCTAAAATGTTTAAACAATCAACTAAACTATAACTCTCACTAACTAAAACTCCTGCTTAAACTTTAAAATTCCCGCTTAGAATTTTCGCCCGGGTGGGAAATCCCACCTTACTTTTCCCCCTAGTGCAAACCCTGTTGTTTGTATTTGGTAATAAGTGAAGAAAAGAAAATCAGAATTAAATAGTTGAAATGTCTCTGGGACATTATCATTTGTAAGAATTTTAATATTTTGTACAATGTGTGCTTGTAAATTTAGTGACTTTCTTAAATCAGTACTTTAAAATAATATTTTGTCTTGCTTTAAAAATTTAGGGTATACATATCAAATCAACTTATTCTGGTGTGCATATTATTGGAGGTATAAAAGATCAAGTATGTATATTTCTTAAAATTATTTTGTTTTTTAACAACTATGTTTTTCTCTTTCAAGAATTTATCACTGAGCTAAAAAAAAAAATAATTTTCAAACCAATATCAGTAGAAGGACAGTGTCAAAATCTTCAATTTTTAGGCTCCATTCGAAACTGTTTTAATGTATTAGTTAAGTGTAAGAGCATTTATTTTTTGTGAATTATGCTTCCTAAATTTACAAGTATGAGTATGATTAATTGAATATTATTAATTGCTCATTAGTTGTATAAACTTAATTAGAACAAGATTTGAGAATCTAAGATACATTCTGTCAAAAACTAACAGATTATCTCATCATTTTTAAGCAGTATTGAATTAAGAAGCAGTTATGAAATCTAGCGCAGTCTCTGGAAATGTAATAGGAAAGCTTTGTAAAAAAAAATAAATAAAACATAAATAAATAACAAAAATGAATAAATAAAAATATTGAAATAAATCAGTAAAAAAATTCAATAAACAAATGTGAAAAAGTAATAATAAAAAGAGCTCTTATTAATTTTACTTTTTTGATAAAATGTAGAATTATCGATTTGAGTTTTCATTTTCAGCAGCTCTGAAACATAGAAGTGTTACAAACTATTTCTGGTGTAAATATTAGCTTTTTTTTTATAAGTAGTTTGGATATTAAATAAAAATTAAATTAGCCGCCTTCGGTTGTTGCCTTGACCTCTCATTATTTATTGCGTCTCGTGCACTTGTATGTGGCGGCTCTGTGCACACCACCTTCAGTGTTGTACTTCGAGGGCCATCTAGCTACCTTTAGCAGTGCATTAATTAATGAACAGTAATTAATGCTCTGCATGGCTCCCATGAACCATTCCCTTCTCAGCTCGCTGCGCACCTCTGACTTAACCATTAATTTGTACCACTCAAAGATCGACTTTTCTTCCAAATTACTTCCTCTCTTGAATCCAAGATGGACTTTCTCCTCTAGTCTGCCAAGGCAGAGAAAGAAAGTTAAATTATTAGTGCCTTGACAGGTGGAATTGAAAAGCCACATAGGAAAATGTTTTTAAAGTAATAGTTATGTCCATAAGAAATATGTTTTAACTTATATTTGCACTAGTGAGAGTTAAATTCACAGAAAAGCAAAACCTCCCTAAACATGTTTATTGATATTTAGTTTGATCCTCAACTATCTGGTGTTTGGGATATACAAACAAGTAAAGCATTATTTGACTTTATTTATTAGAATGCATTTGTAAACTTAGAATTTAATTCATTTTAATGTTTCATTTGCATATTTTTACCTTGCTTATAATTGAATCTTCTTCTCACTCTCTTTTCCTTTTTTAATTTGAGAAATTAATACTTAAAACTTTATAAAATTGTTTGAAAATGTTTTAAGCTTTATTCGTCAATTTAAAAATGACATAAATTCATGTTTTAAGGAAAGCATTTTCTCTTTAGTTTTTTCAATATTTCTTATATTTTTACTTTAATTATTTTCTAAATTACTCAATTTTATATTTCTGGAGTTTTCTGGGATTGGAAAAAATGTGATCAATTTCTCATATATATTTCTAAAAGCTTAACTTGGTCTGTCAATTGAAAAAAAAAAATAAACATGAAATTTGGGACATACGGGGTGCAGCAGAGAAACTTGCTGATTTGTAAAGTCAATAAAAGAAAAAGTACTTCATGTATCAATTTATTTCTTTTTTAAGATATTGTACACATTCTGAATTTTATTTTAACTGTTTTTAAAAATTACATTGGCCAGATGGCGGCCCCCATTAATGATGCACTTAACTGCATAAGATTTGAAGTTTTGTGCCACTCTTTAAAGCATATCCACGGGGACGTTGCTGATAGCTAGCCGGATGTTGTTTTTCAGGTGTTGCAGGGTCAGGGACTCATTGTTGTAAATGATCCATTTGAGATACCCCTATAAAAATAGTCGCAGGTTGTCAATTCGGGGGAGCGCACTGGCCACAATGCGTCACCTCTTAAGGAGATGAGGCACTCGTGGTTGAACCACAGCAAGTTTGTAGGGATGAAACTGGAGTTTTTTGTGAAGAATTCGTCTGAGTGTGCAATCAGAAATCCCCAGAGCAGCAGCGTGTTTATGCGCCGAATGTCTGGGGAGCCCAATAACGACTCCTTCACCTTCTTGACGTTTTTTGGAGTTCTGGAAGTCCATTGACGTCCTGGGCTTTTTATTACCACACTCCCACCTTTTCTGAATGTCCCCCCCCAAACAATCGAATCCAGGCCAAGAACGGGACCCCCCCGGGAGGAATTTTTAACCGAGTTCAGAAGGCACATTGGAGTGGCGACCAGCGAATTATTATTTTAAAAGTAAGCCTCAATGGCTTGTTGCTCCTTTGTCCAACGCATGATAACAAAACTTCAGGACCCCCTCTTTAAAGTGAGACTCAGTTCACTCTTTTCTGACCATGTCTTGCTAATTGACATCCAATTAAAATCAACAAGTTTCTCTGCTGCACCCTGTGTATGCATGGTTGCGTTCAAAAACTGAACTGCATTGAAGTATTCAAAATGAATTTATTATATTTTTTAGAGTCCTGCAAAACGTTGCAATAAAGTGGAGAAAGGTGATGAAATAATACAAGTCAACTATCAAACAATTGTAAGTAAATAGAAAATGTACTATCTGAATTATTTTCAGCAAATATTTGCGAATGTTTTACTTATAGTTAAAAACAGAAAAAGCTTAGAGAGAAAAAAAATAATGAATTAGAAAACATGTGATCCATTTAGCTCTGAAATGTTGGCTGTTCAAATTTAAAAGTAGTAAATTAAGAAAAGTATCTAGAAAATCGCATAGAGCATAAGTAGGGAACTTTTTTCCACTGGAGGCCTCTTCTTAACTTAAGGAGTCATCAAAAACAAAAGTAGAATTAACAACTTGTTACACCATCGATTTTGGATGATATTTTTTATTAACATGTGTGTATTTTAAAATCTTTTCCAGCTTTGTAATTACATTGTAAAAAAAAATCCGAAAAACAACATGTTATGAAAAGTAATCCATAGCAAAAATTTACTGCAAGTCTTCAGACACTTCTTGCACTTTTTCAACACAGATACTTGTCCGCTTTTTTTGAACACTTTGAAGCACAATCTCGGGAACAATTTTTAAAACACTTCTGAGAACTTATTTCAAAGTACTTTTCTGGTTAATTTTCATCAGACTTTTTTAATGCGTTTAGGAATGCACTTGAGAACATTTTTTTAATACAGTCGCATGTCTTTTATTTTGGAACACTTTTTTTGGTATTTGTGGAGCACTCTTTCTATTGTACTTTTAGGTTTTGCTGTCAATAATACTAGTAGTTATGTCGAATGGCAGTTGTGAATCAATCACTGTCGATTAAATAAATGGTCCTTGATCATCCTTTTGATTGCATTCCCATGCTAACCAACAGCAATTCATTGTAACAAAACTTCTAGTTGTATCATATTGAAAAGTTTTATTGACTGAAAGTTAAAGAAAACTGTAGAGTTGTCTTTAAGAGAGCAGTGATTTCACCTGAGTAACCAAATGTGTTCCCAATCAATTTTCAATTATATTCTTACTCGTTTTGTATATGTGTTTTTAAATTTGAATTTAACAAATATCCCAAGCGGGACACATTCGAAACATCACATTAGTGAGCACAATATTTAAGGCATCTTGAGTGCACTCTTTTTAACTTAGTACACTCCAAACACATTTTAATTCGCATTTATGCAACTGCAACATTTTCTTGTAACTCAAGTAATTTCATTTGTTGTTCGGTAGGACTCTTGGAATTATCTATTAAATGTAGTTCAAATACCAGTTTCATTACAGGAGTGTGATAATGAAATTCTAAATGCTTAAAAATTAATAGCAGCTTTGGTTAGACATTTAGCGAATACACACGTTTAGCAGTCAATGAGACAATAATTTGTCAGGGACTGATCCAGTGGGGCATGGTGGGAAAACGTAACATCAAGGTAAAGGTTGATAATTTAAGCATATTGTTTAAAAATTGACACTTGTCCAATGAACTACAGAGGTAAATCTGTATAATCTACTTGCTTTTTGTTTTTAGATGCAGTTTTGTTTGTAACACTTTTTATCCTTACAAATTTTGAAAATTTGCTTCTTGGTTGGTATTGACAAAAAAAGAATGTTTTAGAGTTTTTATGCTTTGAATCGCTTGGTCAACCGTGTGATCACCCTGCACTATTTTTCCTTCATCTTTTCATTACTTTCATTAGAAGTGGGTATTAAATCCAAAATTGATAGAATTCATGATGTGATAGACATGAGATTTTAACTTCTGTGAGAATTTCAAGAAGATTGTTGTAAAGAAAGATGAGAATCGACTGTTAAAAACTGTAAGATAGAACAAAAAGATTACCAGAGTAGCTTTAAACAGGAAATTAATATATGTTGGAAAAAAATCTTTAAAAAAAAAAAGAAGACAAGTCTTATGCATGAAAAGCGATTTTGACTGGTTATTAGAAAAGCATATTACTCGGACTTTTTGAAAAAGAGAAACATAATATCCAAACTCTTTTAACATTGTCAGCATAGCTGTTTTCAAGCACGAGCAGAAAATGACGTCAGAAGCAGGATAACGTACAAAACAGACAGCATAGAATCGGGGCTCCATTGTATATTGTAAAATGCTTTTAAATTTAATAATATACCTTGGTGTGTGTTTTCAAGAATTTAAATTACTATAATTTTATATTTAGATTGGCTGGCAACAGAAGAAATTAGTAACTGCCATGACAGAACATTCTACCGAATTACATTTAACACTGAAGAAAAGACCAAGACACATAAATATATCAGGAGAAGTAAGAACAAATTATTGTATGTAGATGAGATCCATTTTGAATTGCCATTTGTTTTGTAAATAGTGTAAATATTTTGAGATGTTTGACAGTGGGAAGTTGCTTTGACACATGCAATGTAAGAGTACAGTAAGACAAATAATGGGAAATATGAATGATTGTTCTGTTTGGTTTTAGTATAATTTCTTTGAAAAGATAAATTTAATTTCGTTTTCACTCACAGTAGTGTAACATCTATTATAGAAGCAAAGGCAAAAATTTCAGAAAATTTTAACTGCAGTATATTCAGTAAAACCTTTCCAATCTGCCACCCCTCTATTTTGTGAAAATTTGGCTGTTAATAGGGGGGGGGAGGTGATAGACATGTGATTTTTAAGCCTTTTGTAATGAATTCAGTAAGTTTTGAGAGAGAAAAATAGTGCTTGTATAAAAAAAAAGATATTGCAGGCCAAATTCAATAGCTACCGTCAGCTGGGGTAAGATTGGCCTAAATCTAAAGATTTGTAATATTTTTATCAGCGATATGTCTTTTGACATTGATTATATTAATTTTCAATACATCTTACTGTGTAAACAAACCTTGTATCATTAAATTAAAACCATATTGAGACCTCTCAATCATTTTGCAATATTATACTGCATTTTTTTAATGTTTGGGCCAAAGTTGCCTTGAATTGGGGAAGCTTTGTCCCATACTTTTAAACCATATAAAGCCTGTGATTAGTATAAGTTGGGCTAAAGTTAGACAAGATAAAATCACCACCAGACATATTAGTTTGTTGTTTTGCCTGCTTTTAATTCAAAAACATCCATGAAATGGGGAGAAATAGGAATAAATGAAACAAACTTCATTTTAGGGAAAAATATTGTATTGTATAAAAATATAAATCCAATTACAGGGAACCCATTTTTATTAAATGTTGTTAGAAAACATGCTCCTCTTTATCACTAAAGATTTTTGCACGCCTACATTTTTTGAATGAATCCCTTTAAGTTTGTTTTTTATTGTAGACCTAGGTATATTATACATTTTTTCTGCAGCTCTTTGGGTTAAGGCACCAGATTTAATAGCCTCTAAACACTCCTCTAGCGCTTCTGGTTTTTAATTGACGTACTTTCTTGTACCAAGAGGTTTTATCCGATTTCTCGGCATTTTTCCTGCAAAAAAATCCAAAAACTAATGCTTGAAATAATAATAAAAATATTTTAAGTGGTTTTGTTAAACAATCTGCTTATAAAATAGGTACCAATCAAGTTTTATATTGAAATTAATGTACCTTGGGGTAACTTTGGCCCAGCCACCATCTTGGGCCAAAGTCACCCCAACTCTGGGCCAAAGTAGTCATGAAATAATAAAATCGAAATATTTTGTAAATGACAAAGGTAACAGCATTATTACACCAAAAATACTTGAAACAATTGAATATATGATATCGTTATACACTTTTCTACAAGTAGCTCTTCAAGAATTAGCATTCACAAGTAAAAGTTGAGAGACAACAAATTTTACCACTTTCTCAAAGTGAAGATGGAGCAGCACTAGAGTGAATATGAAATATAGAAATAACCTCCACTTCATGAACAGTCAAGCCAGTGGTCCTACCTATCCAGTAAGGCATTGTCTAGGCCGATAACTCATCATTATGATTACAATACAGGACAACAAAACTTTTTCTAACTTTGGGCCAATGTTACCCTCATAGGGCCAATCTTACCCCAACAGACGGTACCAGTTAATTTCATACATCCAATTAAATACTTGGCTTTTTTTGACAAGAATACTTGGATGAACATGTAGGTATGGTACAATATACTAACAATGCTGTATTTATTCTCACAGCCGTGCAATTTCAGTATTTTTCATCTTATTTTAGTCATCTGTCTGATGTGGCTGCTCTTAAGAAACTTGTTTATTGAACTCTAGCTATGCTACTAATTAATGTTGGCAAGGTTTTGGACACTGCTGTAAAAAAATGGTAAAACCCCTGGTTTTTACCATCCTGTCCAAAACTATCCAAAAGTGTTTGAAACTAAATAGTGCAATTTTATTTTGTGAGCAAGTATCAAAAACAGTAAAATTTACTAAATAAATATTTTATTTATTAAAAAAATAGGTTACAACTTATTTATAGAATGTAAATATTCAAATATGTATTTAAAAATCTATTAAACTTAAGCATCTGGTTCTAAGCAAGACACATAAATTGCAATTCTTCACTAAAAATTAGTACCCAGTAGTTTAAATAATTTTGTTTTCAACAGTAGCCAAACTCTCTACTAAGATATGCAAATGAGGGTGCTCGAAATTTTATAATTTTCATGTTTTTTTTACATGAAAATTATGAAATTGCTATTTTTTGTTCATTCAAGTTACAGAATACATCATATAAGCTATTATTTTTTTTAAAGAAAATCACGAGTTTTCAAATATAAGTCCTATCAACAATTTATTATTTTTCAATCTAGGATTGAAAGATTTTTTAAATTCAAACATCATGTAAAACTACAATACAGAAATCACTAAAAAAAGTTAATCCTTTATGCCCTGAAGGGACTCAAAAGTCCCGCTTATATTAATTTAGTGTTATGAATACTATGTGGCTGGAATCATGCTGAAGCTTTTAAGTACCACTCCTTGTACTTCGCTGAGAGGCTGACAGATGATACTTGCAATTGGAAACATTTTTCTTAGGAGCCATAAAGCATAGGGGGCCTTAGACCCTACTGATTTTAAAAATTTGCTAAATTAATTTGGGACATGAGGGGTTAAGCTATGTTTCCTTTTAAATATTACGCATTTAAAAACATTCTTTGACGAAAAAAAAAAAAAAAACTGAAGTTATATATTATTGGTTAAATAAATCTAATTAACACATATTTATTTAAACTAATTATTATTTCTATTTATACATTAGAAATATTGTAGTACATACATATTGATTGTATCAGATCCCTTTAGCTTTAGTATACTTTTGGACAGTTTAAAACTCTTTTGGGCAGTTTTAGACGGTTTTGGTTCTATTGAAATCCAGTTTTGGATGTCCAAAACCTTAACCCTGCTACTAATGATATCACTCAACACTTTGAAGTGATTTTAAGTACATAACAAAAAGAAAATGCTTTATTGTATGATTTCTACATTTTAGAAAAAAAAAAAAATATTGAATTGTGTTTGTTTACTGTTTTTACTACTTTTATTTTTTTTAACTTTAAAAGGAAATCCTGAATTGAGTCATCAACTATTACTTCCAAATTGGCTATCATATCATTAATTTTCTTTGAAGTTTCCTGTGTTGAAAATATCACCTTCTATTTATTAAGAAGAATAGTAACATCTTCATCATCTAAATACAAAATAGCACATCAAACCCCCCCCCCCCCAAAAAAAAGAGAAAAAAATGCTTGTAATCACAAATAAAAAAATTCTTAAAAAGTCAAAAGTTAAAAAGCTAAAAATTGAATTATTTGCCTTCTGCGCAATGAGATTTTGCAGCAAACGTTCTTCCCAGTTTTCATCAAGATCATCACAACACTTTTTAGCTGCTCCCCGCCCCACACCTCACTACAAAAATTAAAGCATCGAAAATAGCTGGCGATTATCTTAACAAAAGGTTAAAGGTCCAAAATAAATAAATACATAAGTAAATGGAAAAGTAATTTCATTTTATTTTGAAATGCCTAGACTTTGCCTGGGCGACTACTTGCCGCTCAGATTTTAGTGACCACTTTTAAGGGTTGATTCAATATTGTGCACATAATCCGAAAATTTTGTGCCATGTGAAACTGGTTGCTGATAGTGGTGTCCACTAAACAAGGATGGCCGGTTCAAGAGGTTTTAGTCTAAATGTAATTTCGTATTTCATTTAAAACATTAATGCCGTACACTCTCCTAATGTAAAAACATTGAATCTTTTTTTCTAATGCTGTAAAATCTACAAGAACAAAATCATTTTCTCAAGCTTCTTGTAGTCTAAAACTAGAACTAAATGAGCTTGATCTCCATCTGAATTGTAAAAGTCTCTATCTGACGAGGCATCTCAAACTATCTGTTGTGAAGTTATAGTTTTGCTTTTTCGATCAACACCATAATCTTTATTACTGAGCTTCCAGACATTTTCAGACTAATAATGTAGCTAACCTTTTATCAAAGTGTCTCTTCTTGTAGAGAATGCAATTCCCCTGAGCCGTAATCAGACTATTGTTTCGGGGAGGGTTTTACCCATACCTTTATCGTGAAATATATATGATAAATAAAATTTGATTTCATGTTCTGTATTCTATTGCTTTTTGTTACAGTAGATGATTAAGAGGCATTAACATGAAAAATAAAATAATAACATATCTTTAAAATGAAGGAAAAAATTTTGATTTGTAGAAAGCATCTTCACCCCAAATTAAAAAGGTGCATTTATGTGTATGAAATTATGTTTGAAAAAACAAAAATAAGGATAAATATTGCAGAGAAATCAATTAATCTCTACTATCATTCAATAATGATAATTTATTTTTCAAATGAAATTGAAAAGTGAATAAGAAAATTAAAAATAAAATGCTAATAATATTATTTTTCAGCAAAAAAGGGCATTAAACAGTATTTTTTGGAAGAGTTTTGAAAATTTTCGGAGAAGATTTGAACCCTAAAAACCCACCCCTTCAATACAGCCCTGCAATTCCCCAATACTTTTTATATTATTGCCTCTTATTAAAGTGTTTAATTTAAACAAGATTTGTACGTGATATTTATAGTACAATTTTACTATAGTTCCTTGAAAATACGTATTACTTTTGAAAAATGCTTGAATTTTTTTTCCTAAATGGGTATGAACCCTTATTATAACTTGTTTTTTGGTGAGATATTTTAATTTTGCCATTGTTAAATGGTAGCAGAGTAAAAATTTGCAACTGTATGTTTCATGCTTGTCTTTCGGGACTTTTGAAATTGTTCACATTTGCTCATGGATGGAAACTTTGGATGGAAACTTTGACGGGTGAAAAAAGGAAAGTCTTACCTTCACATAATCAGTGCTTGGTTCTTGAATCAAAAATTGACATGCATTGGTTCCACATTGCTTTGTGTTGTGACTCCTAAGAGTCTCCCTACACAGTTGTCATCTGTAAATTAGAGATGCAATTTTTGAGTTTGGGGTAACAACTACTACAGGATAGCAACCTTCACATGCTCTGACGTGTCCCTCCCTGTAACCTTATGTCCTGCAGGTTGTCAATAAAGGCAATTACAAAAAGGCAAAGGCTATTTTTGAGCTACCATGACATTTTCTTCTGTATAAATGTTAGTTTGTTAGGTTAGAATTGCCTTATAGTAAAAACTGAATCAGACGAAAATTAATTTGATTATGAGATTCATCAATGAAAATGTTTTAAATCCCCTCTAATTAGCAATATAATAACTCAAAATAAATGCTCTGTTTTCTTTTAGTGCTTATACAGACAGACATGATTTCCTTTTCTAGTGATATTGTGTACCTGTTATTATTGCTGTGCTTAGAAAAGCAGTGACTGCTATACAAGGAGCTAAATGTGTGTAGACTAGCATTATAATTATTTTAACTTGCTTGTTGTACCTTTGACTTTCTTTTCATACTGCAGGAAAGAGAAAAAAGTGTGTAATGTGAAAAAAATTATGTTGGTAAATTTCCAAATTTCTATATAACGTGGATGACTTTCAGTTGAAGTAAGATCTTATATTTGATTACCAATGCAAAAGGTCAGTAATTCCGATGTGGATTTCAGGAGGTGTGTCTTGGTGAGAAATAGACGTTAGCTCTGCTGTTTATCTCCCTTTCCTTTTTTTTTTCAGGTTATCATTTTAAGGCCATATCGTATTCCTTCCAAAAAAACTGTAAATAAATGCCATAAGTGGTCCGAAGAAAATCATTTGCGAGGACAGGATACATGTTCAACTTCAAATGAAAGTGAATGTATGCGGTAAGTATATTTAGTTTTTTATTTTATGTGAACTAATATAATTTTGAAATTGTAAAAATAGTGTGCATGTCAAAACAAAATTTAATGAAAACATTTTTTATGAGAGTTCTTTCATAGAGAAATAACACTGAGCAAGATAGCTTCTTTTTCTCTGCATGTGAATGTGATTCATACAGTAACCTTGTCAAAAACAGTACTGCTGTAACCAAAATTTTTTTTTTTTTGTTTCAGACAGGTTATCGTCAAAGACAGTTTGAACATTTGTGCACATATTCCCCCCCTCCCACTATATCTCATATGGATATAATGTGTTGAGTTTTATTTTGAAAAAATACCCCAAACTAAAGAGTTAAAAATATATTCGTACTTTGCAAGGACATTTTCATTGCTGTATCACCATTAGAAATATCTTTGCACTACAAAAGTTTCATGAGCAGCATCACAATTAATAGCATTTTAATTAATTAATAGCTTATGTCGAAAGGTAATTCATTGTTCTTTGATCCTGATTAAAATTTAATAAAATTTTCCTGTTGCATTCAGAAAATTTTCCTGTTGAATCAGTACTACTTATCACACAGGTCGCATTCATGTCAGTCAGTTACCGCACTTTTGACAATTTTCTGAAGTCATCCAAAATGTGTTTTGAAAATTCAACTATACCATGAAATTTAGCTTAAAAAGTACAATGAGCCAGAAGAAATTGTCTTTTTAAAAATTTATATTTTTTGTTTTATGCTTCAAAATATTTATTGTTTTGCTTTGTGAATGTCAGTCAGTTACTTGTGGAATTGCACTTATCATTGCCCTCCTCTCAAATCATCAGTCACGTCTAATCACGCAATCACGTGCATTCCATCAGTCACCTTCAATCATGCAATCATGTTAAGTGAGCCAATTACCAAGAGTGAGTAATTAGCTTGTAATTTGTTCTTATTAAGTCTTTTCAGTCATTAATAATGCCCTTGATTCAAAGAGTTGAAATAAATTTGCACCAGTCAACACACTTTCTTAATTCGCATACGGACCCTTAAGCGATCTCTCGATGACGTCATAAAATCCTTCAAAAGCTTGATTTTTCAAAATGTCATAACTCAATCAATTTTTGTCGTAGAAGAGTGATTTTTTTTAGTTTTAAATGTTACAGTGTCAAGAATGTTTTACTTAATATGATTGATACGACTGGGGAGCTGAAAAAATTTAAATTTTGTAACTCTTTCAAAATTTGATTTTTTTGAAAAAGAATTCATGGACCCAAATTCTTTTGGTAGAGATTTTTTCCCAATTGAACTATATGCTTATCTCTAACGGTTTAGAAATTGGCTATTGGGCCACGATTGGAGTGGACACCCTGTATTTTTAATTTTATTATTGTGTTTCTGCTGTTTTAATTTCATGGATATTTTTATAGGTACATAATGTATTATTAGTTTCTAAAGAATTACTCTTTTAAATTTATTTTTTTTTCTATTGCAGAGATGACTTTAATGATGATGATGATGATGATTCAGCATTTCTTCCTGCAGATGCTACTGCAAGTCATTTAATTTTAGCTCCTGAAATGGCTTTGCATCGCAGATTATTTCCATACATGTCTCCAGCTGCTGTGCAAAGGCGTGCTACTGTTAGTGGAGCTTCTCCAACAGTTTTGAAGCCACCAATAAATATCGAAGATCTTGTAAATGGAATTCCTCGTATAAAAACTGTTGAAAATTTTGGTCGAAGTATATCTCATGATCCTGCATGTCACAAATTAAATGTTCCTAACTCTAAATCTGAGGATCAACTTGAAAACTCTAAAAGCAAAGATGAAGCTGAGATAAATGTAGAAGAGAAAGATACATCTAAAGTGTTACATGTTCCTGTTACATCAAATACAGATGACTTGTTTTGTGGCGATATTGGTGTTATTGATTGTGAAACTCTGCCCCTGCAAGAAGAAGAATGCTCTATGCTTGAAAATAAAAGCTTAAGTAAAGCAGAGGCGAATTTCATTTCAAAAAAAGAAACTTCAGATGAGTTTGCTAGTTCCTCCAGAAATGATACTTTATCAGATTGCTCAAGCATTGATTCCCAGATTGCAGGTAAATATGAATTACTTTACTTTACGTATATTTTTGAGTTTTTTTAATTTTGTGTTAAAAAATAAGAAAACAATACATTTTGTGTTTAGTTATAATTTCAATATAGATGAGCACAACATGTTAAACATAATGTTTTACAAGAAAAAATAGAATTATACGATCTTGGTTTAAATATGTTAGCAACAAACTCAGAGGCAGCTTGAAAGAAAGATAAACTTCATTGTATTTCAAATCTTTTGAAAATTAATTAACAAAAATTCATTAATTTTTCTAATCAATTTTAAAAAAATGAAGAAGGGAGAGAAATGCAAAATTTATTTAATGTAGCATAGGGTGACTGTTATGCTTTAATATGTTTTATTTTCAAATAATGTGTTTTAGATCCACTGCATTAGTTTGACTATTGAATAGATGAATATGTTATGTAAGATGTAAGTTTTGAGCAAAGTGCTTGAAGACTAATTTTCTTACATCTTTTTCAGGCATCATTTTTTTTAAACACGGTTCTTATAAATTAACTCTTACTTTCAATGAATGCATCAATTCCAGTTGAAACTTGTTGAACTTCCAGTGACAGGCCAAAAGTTGGTGAAAGTCGAGGGTGACGATTAAACGAGGTTTCACTTTCACAAACCCTCCATAAATGCATGTTTTTATGAAAATAGACTTAAAGCATGCATTTTCCTTTCCAAATAAATTTTGATTAATAATGGCAAATGGATTCCATAACTTTTTTTATTACTAACCATTTTTATAATTCTTTTAATATATTTCTCTATTTATTATTTTCTTCGGCCAACTTTGTTTTTTGAATTTAACCCATTTATGCCCAGTAGCTTTAAAACGGGACGCTTGTTAGCTACTGCATACAAAAACCTGTAATGGGTATATCCTTTTACTAAACTTGTTTTTCACAAGTTAAATAGTCTTTCTTCTTGAGAAAACCAGTTAGAGTCACTATTTGGACATCAGAGTTTATTTATTGACAGCTGTTTTCAGACAAATCAGTCAAGCAACGATCCAGCATGGGTAGCCACAGAAAGTAAGTTTTTTTTTGCGAACTTATTTTTCTTAAAATGAAACTATTTGAAAATGATTTGCTAACAATTGATCACAGATGCCTTCTGTAATGTTACTTTGCAAAAGTAAAGTCAAGTAATGTCGTATTTTGCTCACATATCTGCAAAATATCCCATAAACAGGACGTTAAATAACTTAATAAATATGGCAACGGCGAACTATTTTAAGCCTAAAATGTATGTAAACCATTCCAAGTAAGAGTTTTAATCAGATAAAAATTTTTAAAAAAATGTTTAAAAAAATGTGGGCATAAATGGGTTAAGAAAAATGATTCACACACAATAAATTGGTGGTTTGTGGTTCATGGGTGCCCATATGTGCAATTTTAAAGAGAGGCTCAAATATATATATATATATATATATGTTTCAAGTATGTAGTTTAAAGAAATAAGACTTTTACTTAAATCGTCTGTTTGCAAAGAAATTAAAGAAATTTTAATGTAATTTTTTTTACCGTTTATCATAAAAAAAAAAAAAAAAAAAAAAAAAAAAAACTTCAAACCATTTTAAGGGAATTCATATTTTCCTTTCCTCTAGAAGGCAGGTGGAGATTTGTTATATAAAATGCTCTGTTGTAATTAAAAAAGCAAAATCAAAGCAGATTAAAATTATAAAAACTTTAAAATAAAGACTTTTAATAACAGTTATGCGTTAAGGGCTTATTTTGAAATGTTTTCAGTGATATTTATGCTCGAAATTATTATTCTTAAAAAAAATTATAAAATTTTTATTCTTAAACTCACAAATTGGATCCCTGAAGCTTGCTTACGACCCCAATCACAGGTTAAGCCTCAAAATATCTACAAGTGGAACAGAGAAAGAGATGAAGAGTGAGTGCTCTATAGTGTAAGTAGGGAAAGTTCAAGATGGAGAGATAAAAAGGAGTGGAAAAACCAATGAGCTCAAGTGGGGCAAAATTTTCCTGGAGAGATTTCGAAAGCAAAGAGGAATATGAGATTTTGAATGGTCTGCAAGTAGAGGTGTAGCTGAAAAGATAAGAAAGATGGACACCAACCCATTTCTCTAAGGGCAATGTCATTCTTCATAAAATGGCATGGGGCACTCTCTAGAGAACGACACCCCCCCTCCCCCCACTCGCACTTAAACTTGAGATCAAAACACTATGGAATCACCCAACCCCTTTCCAAAAAGTTTCAATGTCACAGTCTGCACCATCCTCCTGCCCCCCACCTATGGGCACAATTGCTTTCTCAGCGGCTAGTTTAGGTGCATTTGTAAGAGCATGCAAGATGGCAGGTACAATGTAAGAAAAGATGTTCATGTTTTCCTTCTGTGGCACTTCGTCATTAGCTTGTCAGTTTAAACAGTAATATTTTTATACTGAGGTTGCAGTTTTTGTAGAAAATCAATGTTCATTGGCGTTCAGTAAGGTGGGTGTTTAATGAGAGAATTTGTATTACATTTCTGTACGGGTTTTTGATTTTCATTGTTGGCAAACCAGGAGAGTGACGTTTTGTTGGTGGTGTCGGAGGCAGTTTAACGAGGTTCAACTATATTATTGAAGAAAGAAAGAACTAGTCCGTGGAGTTAGTGCAAACATATTTCACTTCCGGATACCAGTCTGAAATTTTATGTGGGGCTTAAATTCACATAGGAGGACAAAAAAACGCCGAGAGACACTTGATCGGAGGTCGAAGTCATTCCGTGATGACGTCATCAAAATGGCCGCTTTTACAGGTAAATACGTTCGTTTAACTGCTTAAAACTCCATCATAGATTGAAATATTGCAAAACTCAAATATATCATCTGAAAGCTCTTTAAAAGAGCTATTTAAAAAGATTTAATTTTTCTTTCTAAGGTCAAGTTCTCACCTGTAATGACGTCATCAAAATGGCCGCTTTTACAGGTAACTACGTTTGTTTAACTCCCCCTAAAACTCCATCATAGATTCAAATATTGCAAAACTCAAATATATCATCTGAAAGCTCTTTAAAAGAGCTATTTAGAAAAAATTAATTTTTCTTTCTGAGGTCAAGGGCCCACCTGTAATGACGTCATCAAAATGGCCAATTTTACAGGTAAATACGTTTGTTTAACTCCCCCTAAAATTCCATCATATATTTAAATATTTCAAAACTCAACTATATCATCTGAAAGCGCTTTAAAAGATCTATTTATAAAGATATAATTTTTCTTTCTGAGGTCAAGGGTTCACCTGTGATGACGTCATCAAAATGGCCGCTTTTGCAGGTAAATACGTTCGTTTAACTGCTTAAAACTCCATCATAGATTCAAATATTGCAAAACTCAAATACATCATCTGAAAGCTCTTTAAAAGAGCTATTTAGAAAGACTTATTTTTTCTTTCTAAGGTCAAGGGCCCACCTGTGATGACGTCATCAAAATGGCCGCTTTTACAGGTAAATACGTTTGTTTGACTCCCCCTAAAACTCCATCATAGATTCAAATATTGCAAAACTCAAATAAATCATCTGAAAGCTCTTTAAAAGAGCTATCTGGAAAAATTCAATTTTTCTTTCTAAGGTCAAGGGCACACCTGTGATGACGTCATCAAAATGGCCGCTTTTACAGGTAAATACGTTTGTTTAACTCCCCCTAAAACTCCATCATAGATTCAACTATTACAAAGCTCAAATATATCATCTGAAAGCTCTTTAAAAGAGCTATCTAGAAAGATTTAATTTTTCTTTCTAAGATCAAGGGCCCACCTGTAATGACGTCATCAAAATGGCCGCTTTTACAGGTAAATACGTTTGTTTAACTCCCCCTAAAACTCCATCATAGATTCAAATGTTGCAAAACTCAAATATATCATCTGAAAGCTCTTTAAAAGAGCTATTTAGCAAAATTTAATTTTTCTTTCTGAGGTCAAGGTCTCACCTGTAATGACGTCATCAAAATGGCCGCTTTTACAGGTAAATACGTTTGTTTAACTCCCCCTAAAACTCCATCATAGATTCAAATGTTGCAAAACTCAAATATATCATCTGAAAGCTCTTTAAAAGAGCTATTTAGCAAAATTTAATTTTTCTTTCTGAGGTCAAGGTCCCACCTGTAATGACGTCATCAAAATGGCCTCAAATGACGTCATCACAGGTGGGCCCTTGACCTTAGAAATAAAAATTAAATCTTTCTAGATAGCTCTTTTAAAGAGCTTTTAGATGATATGTTTGAGTTTTGCAATATTTGAATCTATGATGGAGTTTTAGGGGGAGTTAAACAAACGTATTTACCTGTAAAAGCGGCCATTTTGATGACGTCAGTACAGGTGGGACCTTGACCTCAGAAAGAAAAATTAAATCTTTCTAAATAGCTCTTTTAAAGAGCTTTCAGATGATACATTTGAGTTTTGCAATATTTGAATCTATGATGGAGTTTTAAGCAGTTAAACGAACGTATTTACTTGTAAAAGCGGCCATTTTGATGACGTCATCACAGGTGAGCCCTTGACCTCAGAAAGAAAAATTAAATCTTTCTAAATAGATCTTTTAAAGCGCTTTCAGATGATATAGTTGAGTTTTGAAATATTTAAATCTATGATGGAGTTTTAGGGGGAGTTAAACAAACGTATTTACCTTTAAAAGCGGCCATTTTGATGACGTCATTACAGGTGGGCCCTTGACCTCAGAAAGAAAAATTAAATCTTTCTAAATAGCTATTTTAAAGAGCTTTCAGATGATACCTTTGAGTTTTGCAATATTTTAATCTATGATGGAGTTTAAGCAATTAAACGAACGTATTTACCTGTAAAAGCGGCCATCTTGATGACGTCATCACGGGAGTTCATGACCCCTGATCAAGTGTCTCCCGGCGGTTTTTTGTTCTTATATATGTACCTAAGCTCTGTACCAAATTTCACACTGGTATCTGGAAGTGAAATATTTAGGCTGTTTTTGTCGCTTACTCCACAGACTAGAGGTTGCTTACAAAAGAACTATTTTTAATAAATCAAGTGATGTAAATCTGGTCATCACTTGAAGGCTGGTAAAGATAGTTTTAAAAAACAAATGTTTAATTTTGAGAAATTGATTGAGTTCATTGATTAATATCGTTTAATTTATAAAAATGTGTTATTAACCCTTTAAGCAGTTTGCCCGTACAGTGTACGTGCTACCCGAAGTTGGCCTCATCTGGTTTGCCCGTACGGCATACAGGCATCGATATTTTCTGATTTCCTTCCGTACGGGCATCGATATTTTCTGATTTCCTTTTCTGATTTGCCCAGATTTTTCATTATTGAAAGAGACTATTTAGTAGTATTATTTTTCAACAGATGGTGTGGCTTGTCCATGTAAATGAAATGCTTTTCATCCGGGTTTTTCTATGTAGCAGGAAAGCGGAAACTTTTTGTTGTACTGTATGCCGTTCTTGTGAATCTTATGGAAATTACGGATGGAATAGAGGGCGAAAATACTTTTTTGTTATATGATAAACTACATTCTGATACAGATATTTCTTCTAATTATTTGGATTATTCCTCAGATGACTCGTGCAGTGAGCTCAGCTTTGATAAAGATTAGAGTTCTGCAAGAATTTTTACTGAGGTTGATGTAAAAAACCCACCTGTTCCGTGTGCTCAATTTAAATTTTCTGGTATTCCCTCTGTGCACAAGAAATTTTTTGTATAATTTGTAAACCATTCTTTACTACATGCAGAATGTACTTGAAAACAGCAAACATTTAGGGGTTTTGTGACCAAAATTGTAAAATAAAAAGTGTTGTAAAAGCATTAAAAACGAAAAAAAAAAAAATAATAATAATAAAAAAATTCTTAATATTCTTATTCTGTTAAGTAGGAATGCACCAATAAGCAAATTGGCCGATTACCGATTACCAATTAATTGGCAGAGCCGATTAATGTTCGGGTTTATTATTTTTAATATTACCAATTGCACCCTCACTGTTTTTTCTCTTTCTAATACAATTCCGATTTTTAGAAATGGTTACTTATTTGTTTTTGACGAAAGATTTGTTTTTCTCCATTTTTCCATGTTAAATAATTTCAAAATTTTATCAACTTCCTTTGAAAATTTTGAAATATTTTTGTAAATAAAATTACATTAACACACTAGACATAATAGTTATTAAAACAAATGGCGGGGGGGGGGGGGGGGGAGCTGTGATGAGCACTTTTTTTACTCACTACACTTTCGTAAAACGTGTAATTCTTGTGTTTGCAGAAAATTATTTATTTCTTGTTTATAAATTTATCCATCGTAATATTTTGTTCAAATATCGTCGAATTAATTTTATTTAAAACATCTTTTCCGCCGGTTGATCAGCAAAATTTGACTGATTATAAATGAAATAAATATTCAGGTTTTTGAATTCCAACTTAAAATTTCAGGAATTTGAAGAGGGTTATCTTTTAATATTCCAATCAGTTTTACGTTTGTTTTTATGTCAACTATTTGTTTTGTTTTTACTCTGTACACACTTTCATACTGTATGTTACGGTAAGGATTTCAGAAAATTACATTTATTCACTGTTAGTAAAACAATTCATCATAGTTTCTTGGTGGAGGTATACTTTAAAAATTCGCCGATTAATATCGGCAAGATTTTGCCAATTATTAATAATCGGCAAGGTGACAGATTATGGCCGATTAATCGGTACTGCCAATTAATCGGTGCATCCCTACTGTTAAGTATGGTACTTAACTATGTGCAAAAAAAATGCCTTTTTTGGAAGCATTTCTGGTAAAATAATTGACCGCTTAAAGGATTAAAAAAATCTGCGGAAAAATTTGCAAAATTTCTGAATATTCTCATGGTTACTTCTGAAATTTATAATGAGAGGTTAAAGTCTCTGACTATGTTTAATGCATAGCAATGTAAAATAAATAAATGAAAGAATTTTCAGAATAATGTCAGACAAAACTTGTTGCTTGTACCCCAATTCAGTTATATCTTTAACCATCAGTTATTCACATTTACAATCTGTGAAACGATTGATGCATTCTTTGTTCTGATTTTTTAAAAATATATTTTTTGCCATTGCTATAGATAAGCATACTACGGTCCTGTACAATTGGGATGGTGTGGACACTGAATTTTGTGGCCGGCGTCCAAGTGTGCAAGACATTGCCAATGAAGTTGCTGGTACCCGAGTCTCTGATATTACTCCTGTCTTCTTAAGAAAAGCTTCAAAGTTAGAAACCTCTCCAAGTAAAAAGGTAAGCTCAACAGTTTTGTAGGTCAAGGATATCTCTAATGTAAAATGTAAATAATTAAGCTATTAAGATCATGTTGTAACATAGAAGTTTTATTCAACTCATCTTTATGTTGCTGCACTGCTAGTCATTTTATCTTTTAGATGTCATGTGGATTAACTTTCCTAGTTAACTTTTCACTTAGAAAACTTTTTTTATAGGTTACTGCATTTTTCAAGGCATTTTTTAAATTGGTCTTTTGGCATGAGTTGTAAAGCAATTTTTTTTTTTTTTACCTACTTTAACCCATTAATGCCAGACTTTTTTTTTCCAAAGATATTTTGTATACTGGTTACAAATAGTATTTAATGGACAGGAAAAATAATTAAAAAAATATCATGTGAAAAATAATTTTTTTAATTAAAAAAGAAAAATCGTCCCTAAAAAGGGACGCTGGCACCAGAGGGTGCATATTTTTTTTTGCCAATTTTTTTTCTGCCTACGATATAATGTTTAAAAAGACATTTTACAAGAAATAAGCAGCAATTAACGTAAACTGGGAAGTAGATTCAGAGAACAAGGAAATATTGGTGTTGAGTATGAAAGTCAGCAAAACATTTGTTGTGCAATCCTACATTCAGGCCTCTTAGTCCTCCTATATCTCCTATATTTCCTATATTTTCTCAGTTTGTCAGATATTCTCCTGTGTTTTCTATATTTCTTACTACTTCTATATTTTATTTCTAACTCCTATATTTTTTTCATCAGATGTTAGATGCTGCCCAAAAATGCAAATACTACTTTCCTCATAATAAAAAATAGTATTTTTACATCTGTAATGTTGGCATATGTACTAAACTTCTGTTTAGCCTTTTTATGAAAGTGGATGATGTTACATGTGCAACTTTTAACCTTTTTTTAATGTATCGATAAATGCTTTTTTTATTTCATGAACTTCGTTTGTGTAATTTTAATAGCATAACACGCTAACTTGAAGATGACCGCTGAAAGTTTTTAAAAAAATTTTAACTTTGTCTTCATATAATCTTGGATTTCAGTTACGGCTTAAAGTTTTTCTTCCAGAAAAGTTTAAAGAAATAAAAATAAATTTTCTGTACGTTAAGGTATGCAATGCTTTTCTTAGAAAATGTAATAAATGTTTTTTTAATGTTTCAATATTTAAAGATAGAAGTAATCTGTTAATTCTTTTTAGCAAAAGAAAGAAAAGCTTGTTACATGATATAATATATATATATATATATATATATATATATATATATATATATATATATATATATATATAATATATATAGATATATATATATATATATATATGAATCGTTTATTTCGAAAAGGTAACATCTCTATTTTGATCTCCTCTGTCTCTTTAGAAAATTAAACAGCGCACAGTTATATTTTTGAATGTCATAATCAATGAAAAAATGCCTTTAGTTAAGTACACAATTACTGCAATAACACTGTTCGACAAAAAAAAACCTTGAAAATGCTTCTGGTATTTTGAAGGCTGATTCTTATGTAAAATGACCCCCTGAATCCCAATATGACCCCCGTTTTCCCCCATCACGTCCCAATTTTTTTTTAAAATGCCCCCCTTTTTTTTTCATTTTTCCTTAGTTTCAGGGCTATTATTTTTTTTTTGGAAGGGAAAGGAGCCTTATATTCACCAATAAATTTTTTTGGATGTCAAGAGAGACTCAAAGTTTAAAATCATGAGCACCGAGAAAAAATCGGGGAACTTGGGGGGGCGTGGCCCCCCAAAATATTTGAAAAATCACCAAAAACGATCTTTTTATTCTAGTTTCTTTAAAAAGACCTTTAAAACATTTTTTTCAGTGCAGAACCAGAGTATAGGATCCGCTCCTATGGCTCCTGGGTCAGAAAAAATTTTCACGCTGTAAAATTTAAAAAAAAAAATAAAATAATGCTTTAAAAATCGCACTTTGCACTCGAGTTTTAAAGCAGGTCTTCAGCCAAAAAAAAAAACAAAATTGTGGCTGATTCTTATGTCAAATGACCCCCTATTTCCAAATATGACCTCAGTTTCCCCCCTCCACCCCCTCTTTCCAGAGAGTCCCCCCCCCCCAATTCAGAGTCATTTTACTAATTCGGAGGGGAAAAGTACATTACGTAACCCGTTAACATAATTCTAAAAGGCAACAGAGGTTCAAAGTTCAAAATCATGTACATGTGTACCAAAAATATAAACTATGGCGGTGTACCCCCCCCCCCCCCAAAAAAAAAAAAATCTTCTTTTCTTGTTTTTCTAAGAGACGTTTTAAACCTTTTTTTTTTGTTGTGAAAAATCAGAGTATTGAATTTTCTTTTCTTTTTTTTGGGGGGGGGGGAGGGGGAGGTATACCGCCCTAGTTTATATTTTTGGTACACATGTACATGATTTTGAACTTTGAACCTCTGTTGCCTTTTAGAATTATGTTAACGGGTTACGTAATGTACTTTTCCCCTCCGAATTAGTAAAATGACTCTGAATTGGGGGGGGGGGACTCTCTGGAAAGAGGGGGTGGAGGGGGGAAACTGAGGTCATATTTGGAAATAGGGGGTCATTTGACATAAGAATCAGCCACAATTTTGTTTTTTTTTTTGGCTGAAGACCTGCTTTAAAACTCGAGTGCAAAGTGCGATTTTTAAAGCATTATTTTATTTTTTTTTTAAAATTTTACAGCGTGAAAATTTTTTCTGACCCAGGAGCCATAGGAGCGGATCCTATACTCTGGTTCTGCACCGAAAAAAATGTTTTAAAGGTCTTTTTAAAGAAACTAGAATAAAAAGATCGTTTTTGGTGATTTTTCAAATATTTTGGGGGGCCACGCCCCCCCAAGTTCCCCGATTTTTTCTCGGTGCTCATGATTTTAAACTTTGAGTCTCTCTTGACATCCAAAAAAATTTATTGGTGAATATAAGGCTCCTTTCCCCTCCAAAAAAAAATAATAGCCCTGAAACTAAGAAAAAATGAAAAAAAAGGGGGGCGTTTTAAAAAAAATTGGGACGTGATGGGGGAAAACGGGGGTCATATTCGGATTCAGGGGGTCATTTTACATAAGAATCAGCCTTCAAAATACCAGAAGCATTTTCAAGGTTTTTTTTTGTCGAACAGTGTAATTTACCAAATAACCATTGATTATGACATTCAAAAATATAACCGTGCACTGTTTAATTTTCTAAAGAGACAGAGGAGATCAAAATAGAGATGTTACCTTTTCGAAATAAACGATTCATATATATATAAAGTCCGTCTCAAAAGTATAGTCACCCAACAAAATGTTCCTTTTAACTATAAAAAACTGAAAGTTCATCATTAATTACGTCATTATTTATTTACTATAACCATGATAATAAGATAAATATAAAAATATTTCACACTTGCTTCATGTACAAAAAAATTGAAACAAAAGAATAAAATATCATTTAAATTTCATGTGTCATAAGTTTAGTCACAATTGAAAATTCTCTTAAAATCTGTTCAATAATTATATTCTTATTACTTAATTGTGTTTCCTTTACGTGAAATAAGATCAAATACTCTATTTTCTATCGATTCAACAAGGTTTTGTAGTACTTCAGGTTCAACATTGTACCATTCTCTCTCTATGGCAATTTCCAGTTGTTCAATGGAGAAATACTGTTTAGAATTTGCATAAACTCGGCGGCTTAGAACTGCCCAAAGATTCTCGATTGAGTTTAAATCTGGACTTAATGCAGGCCAGTCCATAACATTAATTTTTTTTCGCCGAAGCTATGCTTTTGTGGAATTCGATTTATGTATGGGTGCATTATCTTGCTGAAATATACAGTCTGGCCCTCCTATAATGTCACAAAATGGCAACAAATTGTTTTTTAACGTTTCTTGATAGTTCGTAGAACTTTGTTTCCCACTTAAAATCGCTATTGATATTTGACCGTTGAACCCAAATGCACCCCATAACATGACACATTTCCCACCATGTTGCCTGCTGAAAAATGTTCTTGGTTCTTTTCGCAAATCATGCCAATAATAAGCCCAGCCATCCGGGCCATCCAAATTCCACTTTTTCTCATCGGAAAATATGACAGAAAGCCACTTACTTCCAAATGACATATGTTTCTTGGCCCATTCTAATCTTTGGATTTTGTGACGAGTAGTCAGAGCTGGTCTCTTAGCCATTTTTCTCAAAATAAGATGAGGACAGTTTCTGATTCTTCTATGGATCGTATCTTTTGAAACTTGAAGACCAGACAGTGCCTTAATCTTGCGCAAAGACAAACCGTCGCAAGATGCCAATTGAAATATATGTCTGTCATCTCGTTTACTTGTTGAAAAAAGCCTGCCAGGTCGTTGTTTCCTTTGAATCTGACCTTTACTGGCAAGAATTCTGTAAATACTTCTTTTTGTCCTTTTCAAATGCGCTGCAATGTCACTTATGCCATCACCTCTCATTTTCCATGCGACGCGTTCTTCGCTTTCCGTTAACTGAGAAGCTCTCGGCATTTCGAAAAGTAATTGAAGAAAGCAAGCAAACCCGTCTAAAGTATCTATTTCACACCTCACCGTACCGTCACATGTCACGTAGCTAAAAACAACTTCCAAATCTCACTAAATTTGCATAAAAGCTGAGTTTTGTCTATATTTATGAGACAGCATATTTTTCTCAATTTTAAAATAAAGCTCACGATCTTTGTTTTAATTTATTAATGGCATTCATAAAATAAATAAGAAGGTATTTCTTTTATTTTGGTACATTTACACAAGAAATAAAATTGAATTCTAATCGCAACGGGAAAAATTGGTGTAGTGTCTAAACTTTTGAGACGGACTTTACATGTATTGACTATTGTCCACATAGATGCTCCATATATTACACATTAAGGGAAAATATAAAGTTCACTATTTTCTGTATGTGTGAAATTCTTATGTTCTCACATTTGTTACTCTTCACATTACTATAATTTTATGCAATGTAGAATCCTACTGATAATGGTGCTTTTTTTTTTTTTTTGGAAACATATTAGTATTCTATAACTCGAAATTCCGATATAATTCGCTACGGACCTTGTATATTTTCTTTGAAACTCCTTTACATATATTTTTGAAACTCCTATATTTTTCCCTTGAAACTTCTTTATATATTTTCTTTCCTGCTATGACCCCTGTACATTGCATTTGTTGCAATTCCAATAAGCTTTTTTACTTCAACAGGCACATCTTACCTGAGTCTTATTTAAAGCAATATAACGACTTTCCCCCTAATACCAAACTCAATCCGGTAGTCTTGAGCTCAATGCATTCTGTATAGCATCTTCTAAAATAAAAATAAAGAGGGGTACCACTATTTTTTAGATTGGATCAAAAACCGGTAATTCCCGATATTTTGATGCATGGGATCTGCTACCCCCATGCAAGATTGTACTGAGCAACCATATTTGGTTCATCAATTTCAATTACTTTCTTTTCGCTATTGGACAATCGCTTAGCCATTAATATAGAATAAACTCCACGAACACTCAATGCAATAGTTACGACATTGCTATTATTCCAACGAACCAACGTAATATTATTTTACCTCTCATCGACATTTATTCAAAACTTCCTCTTTTTTCTTTTTTGAACAAAATAATTTTTATTAAGGCACTTTTCAATCCGATTCTTGCACAAAATCTTTCTAAGACAAATTATCAAATAGGAGCGCAAGAGAAGTAAATAAATTGTCACAGTAGAGATTAAAATTTACATGCTCAGGGAATTCTGAAACTAAATCTGCAACCTCGGCCACCCCCCCCCCTTCCCAAACAACAAATGCATATGCAATCCTTGAATTCTTCATCAAGGTGAAGTGCTAAGCTTCTGAAACAGCTTAGGGCTTCTTCCCCCCCCCCAACAGTTAGACTAAACAATAAAAAGTACCTAAATGCATTACGGAAAAGTAATTAAATGCAACAAATAATTAGTGTTTTAAAGAATTACATTTTTGAAATAGCTTTCTTTCAAAATTTATCTTGAGTATTTTTCGTAATTAAAAAAATTAATAAATAAATGAAATATTTGAGAAAATTGTAATTTTATAAGTAAAAAAAATTATACACTAATTTAATTTATTTAGATTTTTTAAATTTTAAAAATCAAAACTATCTATTTTTCAGTCTAAAAACATTTACTAACTTCTTTTGAGATAAATTATAAATTCTAAGCAATAAATCAGCCACGGTTAGACAATACAGCCTTTAGTGCCTAGCGTCTCTTTTTATGGACGTTCTTAAATTCCTATAAAATCCGTAAGTAAATTAAAATTTACACAATTGTAAAAAATAGGTAAACTAAAACATCGATCAATTTAACACATATATCAAACACAGATCGATTTTCTTTTTAATAATTTTAAAAACTTAGATTTTTGTTCTTGAGATTGTGAGCAATGTAATATGTCACTGAAAGGAATTTGAACTGATTACTCCCTGGAGGTGTAGTGGATTGTCTAGATACTGTCCTGGTCCTCGAGGGAGAGTCTCACTTACTTTATATTTTTCAGTTTGGAAAGTACCTCATGTCTGTGGGCTAGACAGGTAGCAATTTCTGATTGACATCACATGCATGTCTGCATGTTCCTCTTATACTTCAACAACACCTTTGTATGAAAAGAAGCATTTTCCAAGATTTTTCACTTTAAATTTAGTAATCATTTGCTCTTTTCATGCTCCTTGCACAATTGTTCTGTGTATGTTAGTTAACAATAAAAATAGAAGTGCCAAACTTAGTTTTTTAAAAAAATAAATGTGTATTTTTCAATAAATTTATTATCAGAACAGTTCCAAAGCCATAAAATGATATTGCTCAAACTGATCAAGTTTTTTACATCTTTTTTGCTGTGTAGTTTCTTTCAACCTGTATTATTTTTCATGCAGTTGTTTTTTTTTTAATTGTATTTTAGATTTTATTAAATTTTATAAGAGCAATTCCAGATCTATAAAATCTTGCTAAAGTATCACTTAAACTTAGATTTTTTTCAAGAATGGCTTTTGTCTTTCTTTTTTTGTAGGATATATTTTGATCTTCAAGCACAATCTTGCATTATCTTATTTTGACATCATCTTTTAATTTAAAATTTAGTTGTAGTTAACATTGCCTGGGAGAGGGGGGGGGGTATCTTTTAAAACTCCCCTCTCTTGAGAAGGAATAATATTTTAAATAAACTAAAAATTGAGGCAGTACTAAATCTATAAAGTATTTGCTTCAAAATCCTGTCAAAACATCATATTTTCATGCTGGTCTCTTTGCTCTAAATTTGAAGCTTTTTTTTATCAAACTGTTTATGAGTTATCACAATATTTTCGCTCTTAATATCACTCTGCAAAAGAGGAAAAATCTAATCGGGATCCATGATTTAAAAATAGTACCCTTTTTTTTTTTTTTAAATCTTGGGTCTCTGGGATGCGGTGAGTAGTCTGAGACACCCTTGTGACTGACTTTTAACTAAATAACTTGATCAGTCTGCCGTATATATACATCATTAAGCAAAATCCTACTTACTTAAGTTTGGCTCCTTTTCAGCATTCATTGTCACAAATAATCTTGATGCTTAGAGAAGACTGGAGAAAATTATATTTTACACAGTAAGGAATTAAAAGGAAGGGGAAACTGTTTTTGTTTTGTTTTGTTTTTGTTGAAATTTTTTTACTGAATAAGAATACACATTTTTTAGTTAAAATATGTGTTAAAAAAATAGAAAAAATGTTTTTCAGCAATAATATAATGCGGTACTTGTTAAACAAAAGCCAATTTGCATTTATTTTACTATGTTCTTTTTTGTTTGTTTCTCCATCACATTTTTACTGTAAATTTTAAAGTTTTATTACTGAAGTTTTCATTAAACATATTTTGTAAAAAATAATTTGACTACATTTTTTTTTATTTTGCCTCTAAACTAATTTTAAAAGTCAGCATTGTCAAAAATTTGTCAAAAAAAAAAAAAAACCCTTTCATACTGTTCTCAGCTTTTATAAACTTTTAAGATATTTTTAGCATTGTATTTATCTTTTAAAAATTTATTTCACATGCAATGTAACAAAATAGCTTACTAAACTTTTTATTATTTTATTGCAATTTTGATGTGTTAATTTGTTATTTGTAAAAAAGCGACACAACTCCTTGTGGATAAGCTTAAAAGCAGTTGTATGAAATTATCTGTTAGAAATCAACCTCATAACATTTTTTTTTATTGCAATTAAAAAAAAAATATATGAATTATCTCTAAACTATTAAACAAACAGTTTTTAGTTGAATTTTTAAATCAGTATGCCAAATATATACATCTAAACAAATTGTTCAATATTTTGAATTGAAAAACACGAAACTTGAACTCATTTTTGTTTGCTTAGAATTGAGCTCTTTCTAGATCATACATTTTGTTATCAGAGCCATACTTTACATGTACGTGATAATGCTCTTTCTGATAAGGTATACCAGAGACGTGCCGTCAGGGTAGGCAAGGTAGGCAGTGCCTACCCATGAAGAAAACATACCAATTTTTAAATTTCATTAAATTATATATAATGCGCTGATTGGAAAATATTAAGGCATTGAATAGCGAATATAGCAGAAAAAACCCGGAATTTTTCATTTTTCTTCCTTAAAAAAGCATCGACTACCGCTGTTTTTCAACTACTGTTTCTATACTATGCATAGTATTCGGAAGTGCATGTGCTTCACACTTTTCTCTCCTTATGTTCGAAAAGCGGCGACTAAAGGCAGAAAGAAAAGTGCCTTTGCGGTTTCTTCTGTTCTCTGCCGAAACTCGACTGCATCATTCGCAGAACCATGCTTGTGGAGTCTGTGGCGTTTCTATGGTCTAGACGTCTTAACGCCGTCTTTTGTACAGTACTGTTGAATGCTTGCAGTTTGCTATCTTCATTGTCGTGTTTTCTTTTTCATCAAACATAGTAATTTTCAAATGTTTTGTGTTTTTTTTTTTGTATACTCTTTGTTAATTTATAAATCAACAAAGCCTATTAACCCTTTATCTACCTCATTATGAACTAATGAAAATTTCTTCATAAACATATTTTTTAGCTGTCTTTTCTATAACTAAAGAATATACAGGAAAAAAAATCTATCTATCAGGAAGAAGTAGAGTTAAAAGACTGTTTCTAAAATGTATCACCAAAATATAAGTAATGGTTGTTGTGCTATAAAGTTTTAAAGTGATTGCAATGGTACTTATAAGTACCGTCAGTAGACAAAGGGTTAAGCTAAAATGCGATGGAATTTTTCTTACTATTTCTGTTTTTTGCCCCCCCCCCCCCCCGAAAGAAAAATGAAGAAACAACCCTATCTTAAATTGTCATTGACATAGCAGTTTTTGAAATAAAATTTACGTTTTTCTTTTACTAAAATTAGAATGCCCACTTAAAAAAAGATGTGTGTGGAGGGAGAGGGCACTTTCACAATAACTCCCGCAATAATATAATGTACATGTAATAGTTTCACAAATAATATCCATTAAAACCCAAATTCTGGATTGGCTCTTGTTTGCTATGAGTACAAATTCCTTGCTCCCCTCCCTGAAGAAATTGGAAAATGACTGGCCTGAAAATGGTTGTTTTTAATTTTTCATGTATATTCTTTTTAATAAAAAAACATGCAAATTTCAGGTAATGTGAGCTGTAACATGTGATTTAAATAATTTAAAATTCCTTTGAAACTCGAATTTTGTTTTGTAGAAAGTGACTTGACGTACAGCGAATATACATCATATTGATAAATTTAACATGTAAAACTTGCACTGATCGATAATGTGTCTGTCTGTGCATATACATTTTAATAATTGGATTGTTTTGTTTTTTTGTTTCTAGAGTTCTCCAAATGTAAAGGATACTGAAGAAATGAGCAGGTAAATTTACATTTATGAATATTATTATATTATAGTTTCTTTAATATTCGCCTTAAAAACTTCTGAATTAAAACTCCTGAATGTCAACTTACAATCTTTTTTAAATTTTTAAAATTTCTTGTTTTATTCATTTAAAGAAAATACTTTTTCTACCTTAATTCACATGAGCTCTGCAGCACGGAAAATTGTAGATTGTTCTATTTGACAAAAATTAGCCAAGACATTTGCACAGGTAGGGTCAGGCACTTGGAGGGGGGATCAGACACATGACACAAATTGCAAGGGTCAAATAAATTAGTTTTTAAAGATAGCACCAGAGAGTCAAAAGTTTGTGGTTCTCCTCATAGCTTTTTACAGCCAAGTATTCTTGAGGTTCTTTTAAAATGTTTTTTTTTTTTTTTAGAATTCCTTATAGCCATTAATGTGTTTTAATGTACAGAAATATTAACTCTATATATAATGCAGCCTAAATGTTATAAAAATATGTGGTGGTTCTTCAAAGCATTCTCCTAGTGATTCTAATACAAGGACTAATTTGTTTAAGTATTCTGAAATTTTCTTTGAAAATTTCAAAAGCTGTTTCATTTTGTAAAACCATGATGTAGTTGAGATTCTATTTGAATATGGCTATACATTTTAAATATTTGATCTTTATATTTAAGTTTCTGACTGGGGTCTGAACTTATCTGTAGGTTAGACAATTGTTGACATTTGCCTGCAGTTTAGTTTTTTACTCTTATCCCATAAGTTATACATTTTTAACCTTTTCAAAATTTTAGTGTTGCTTACTTTATTAATTTATTTATTTATTTGTGTTGAAATAGACTAAAAACTGAAATGATTGCTTTTTACCAAGCTAGTAATTTATGCTCAGAAAAGAATTTAAAAACAAAGTACATAATTTTCTTGCACTATTTTTAAGCATTGACTGTTGCGTGTTTTTGACGAGCGTTTTTATTGTACTATTTAAGAAAATGTGTGTCATGTTCTCTTTCTTTCTTTCTTTCTTTTTTTTTTTTTTTTTGTCAGCAGTATAATAATACAAGTTTAAAATTTTCTTTTTGTACTTTGTGTATTTTTCATTCAAGAAAACTTTTCTTAGTTTTGAATTCAGACGAAACTCATAGTAGGTTTACTTTCCCTTCAAATAGTGCAATATGCTTTTATGATTTTTGTAAAAAATGATTTTTAATCTTGCAGTTACCAGGTTGTTGTTATTGGAGGTGTTCCCCAAATGTGTCACGTTGATAAAGATAGAAGAGACAAATCTAAACGCCTTGAGGTTATGGTAAGTGTAAGTGTGCACTTGAAATATTTCTGTCAATTTATTAAAATTTTAGTTTTTTATGGAATTTCTTTTAAACTAGGTGAAGCCCAATAGAAAAAAAGAAAACAGAGAAAAAAAGATGGGTAAGATTTTTAGTTTTGAGACTTGCTGTCTCAAATACTCTTTGAAAACTTTTTATTTTCAATCTGATTTTAGGCATTTGGAAAATTTACTCATGTGTTATAAAATTGTCAAAGTAATAACAAATGCTGCATATATTATTGATACTAAATTATATTAATTCATGGGTTCTTCGCATTACTTGAAAAATCATATTCGTTTTTGGTAATGTATAATAAGAAATGGTCCCAGCAAAAAAATAAAATAAAATTTTTCTAAGAAGTGAATTGTTTTATGCAATGAGACTCTTTTGTAAAGAATTAAGATTTAAAATTCTGTACATAAATAATTGAAGGTGACAATCGAGAAGATATATACAGTCAAGTCTTGATAACTTGCAAACTACTTTGAATATTTTTTTTCTCTCTTTAAGATTTCATTGGATCCCAAACTTTTAAGGCTGTGAGAACTTTCTATTACCCAAACTACCAATAACTCAAAGCTTTTAGCCAGTCCCTTTGGACTTCAAGTTATTGAGACTCGACTGTATGCATTGGATTGGTGCATAATTATAAGGTGTTCTTGTTTGCATTCGGATGTTGTTGTTCCTGAGCTCTTGAAGCACTCACCCTATCCATTCAGGCCCTGTTTATGCAGCAGGATTCAACCCAGCGTAAACCCGGCTTTCCCCACCGAGGCCGTGTTTATGTACCGACCCAGGGTGAAACCGGTTTCAAATGGGGTAGAAATTTCTCTCCTTTATCAATGAGATATTGAAGGTGGATTCTCCTGCATTGACTGTATGGTTGTTTATTTTACTTAGCCAAAGTATCGTTAGTGTGCAAGAAAACTAACAAAAAGAAGAAAACTGAAGATCTCTGAAATCCTTTTTAACAAGTACGGATATGCGATCAACTGATACTTTTGTTCAAATAGATTAGCAATACTGAAAAATAAATTATTTTTTCCTCAAATTCCTAAATTTAGAGCTTTTATCCTAAATATCCTTAAGTTTAACATAATTTTTCAACAGATTTTTGCTGCAAAAAAGGAAGTTACTATTTGATAAATTAAACTTTGTTCTACTAAGTCTTAATCACTATATCTTATATTTTCTATTTAAGTGGCTTCAAAATTGTGTGTGGTAAAAATCACTTTTTCAGTCAAGAATTGCGAGTAGTATGCGGATTTTCTAGTGGCTTTGAAAAAAAAAAATTAAGACAATATTACAAAAAATCCAGGTCGCTTTTGATATTGAGCAAAAATTTAGTAATGCACATGTGTACTTATATACAAGTATAATATTGAACTGTATATTATTTTCTTATTGCCAATGTCACGTTATCACTTGTTGTATTCCTAGTTTATGGGTGATGTGTTTCTTCCCCTTGACAACTAGAGTTTAAAACTATTTATTAGGTGTAATATATTCGTTGAACATTGTTTCTTTTTCTAAATAAAAAATGTATTTTAATACAAAAAACTAAATAAAATATTAACACTCAGGCGATTAATCCACTGAAATGCACAGCATTAGGGTGGGGCGAAAAATAAAAAGTTTTTCAGATCAACTTCTAATAGTTGCCAAAAGTTGTCTTTGGTGATAGTTAGCTTTTGTGCAAAATTTGAGAAAAATCGGTTAATATCTTCAGGGGGCGTTGAGATCGCAAAGTTTTACCATAGCTTTGTTGTGGATTTTGTGGTTAAAATATCAAAAAGAATGCCTTTAGCTAGTCTCTTTGCGTTTTTTACTCAAAAGATGTTTTCATGCATTAAAAGCATATGAAATGACTCACAAACATTATTTTATATGATAAATTTATATTTTAAAAAAATCACTTTTTCACGTTTTTATTTCTTTTTAAATGCTTGAAATATAAATATATCATATAAAATTATTTTTTATGAGTTATTTCATATGCTTTGAATGCATAAATATGTCTTATGAGTAAAAAAATGCAATGAGATTACCTAACGGCATTGTTTTTCATATTTTAACCATAAAATCCCTATAAAAGCTATGGTAAAACTTTGCGATCGCAGCACCCCCCGAAGATATTATCCGATTTTTCTCAAATTTTGCACAAAAGCTAACTAAAGACAACTTTTGGCAACTATTAGAAGTTAATCTGAAAAACTTTTTTTTTTCGCCCCACCCTATTCAGCATAGTTATTTCTTCTAAGCAAAAGCAATTTTAGTACAAAAATTAAATCCCAGCTTCCTAATTGGCCCCTAAGTTAATTAATCGTCTTAGTGTCCTTAGTGTGTTCCACGAAACCAGAACCTTTCCGCAAGGGATTCTGGGGAAAAGGTAGAGAAATTGCCTTTTGTCAAAAACAGGTCTTGTTGAAAACCCGGCTTCAATGCTGCATTTCTCCTCCTTTTGCTTTACGCCGGGTAAAAGCCGGAGCATGCATAAACGGGGCCTCAGAAAGGAATAGTTTTGTCTTTTAGGTGGTAATATTTTGGTGCTCTAAATTTAATACAAATAATAAACTGTTCTAAACTGCTAAACTCTCTCTTGAAACTTGCTGACTAAACCTCTTTGGTTTGACTGAAACATAGTAAGAGCTGCTGATCTAGAAACGAAAACTTCTGCTGAATTTTGAATGCATATATTTTATGTTGTGTGTAACAATGGATAACGAAGATGCATGCTTTAAGTATAGGGCAGTTTATTAGAATCGACGCGCCATAAGATTGAAAGGTAATGAAAGGTAATTGAAAGGTAGTCTTTAGGCATCTAAATCCTTGTATGTTTTGGCCGTTCAATGTATGTTTTTTTGTCCTATTATACTGTTGTAAGCAAAAGGTGTAAAATTGTACATTTTTACAGATTTTTCATAAATTCCAATGTTCTTTTATAAATAAAACAAAATTACAACTACTAGGCTTCTTTAAAATTCATCATTACATGTGTTAATACACAAGGGAGAGCCTGAACATTTTCATATTTCAACACTAAACACGTAATTCGCAGAAATCTTGTTCATGTGGTTGAGATTGCAATCCTTTTGCATCTTGCAAATATTTTAATGTTTCTGAAAATTTTAGGTTATATTTACATATGCTACCATAGATTACAGCATTTAGTTATTTAAAAAAAAAAAAATCTTTCCCCTTTTACCTGCCATTCTCGGAATGTCTCTCGGAATATTAAAAATAAATAGACATCACTAATTGTTCGCCTTCTCCCTCCTTTTGCGCAGTCTTCTGTTTTCTTAGTTAATGGGTGTATTAAATAGTAATGTAGCATTTTGGCTGCTATAGTTGGCTGTATAAGTTTCGACTAATCGGCTTTCTTTTAGTTTCTGTTTGTCAAAAGTGAATTCTGAATGCCTCAAAAAGTAATATAGCTGTCTGAAAATATGCTTATTTCTATTGATTTACTTTTTTCCCTTTAGCTAGCAGACGTATATCTTGCAAAGATTTGGGCAAAGGTGATTGTGAAGGTTTCCTGTATAAACAGAAGGAGAAAAGAGGTTTTTTCCCTTCAAGCTATCAGTGGATAAAGCGATGGATAGTTCTTAAAGACAATTTCTTGTACTCATATAGAGACATAAATGTGAGCTTCATTTCTTTCTGTTTTTTTTAATATAAAGCTTTTTCCTTCTGAAAATTTTTGTTTTATAGCGTTTTAAAAATTTTCATATTGTATCAACATCACACGAACATCACCTTTATCAATGATGCAATCATTTCACTGTCATACTAAAGTTTATTTTACTTTTACCAAATGCTGAGTTGTCAACCCTCGCAATTTCGGCAGTAGATTTCAACTTTTCAGCAAGTCTTGCCCTCTTCCTAAACAGTTGATTTATAATGATTTTACTGTAATATGAATAATTTTTTCCTTTTTTGAAATGTTTTGAAATTTTTGATGATCAATCTTATTGCTTCATATACATCTCAATTTTGACATTAAATTCTTTGATGTAATCACAAGAAATACTTCAGTTGATGCTCAGCACACGGACATGATCAAACATTGAAAAATGTTGATTTTTGAAAAACACTTCAGTCGGGACCAACTTTCGAAATTTTCGTGGGTCACAAGAATTTTTTGGAGGAAAAGAGAAAATTCATGTCTTATAAAATCATTAGAAGAGATCACTGTAAAATGTTCAGCAAAATTCAGCGGGGTCAATCGGAACAAAACTTCCCGACCGTACAAAGAAATTCTTCATAAATATACTATTGAGTATTTTTCGCCATTATTATTATTTTTTTTCGAAAGGTAAGATCATAGGAAGTAGGAAAAAATTACTTTTGTCAATCTGGCAATGTTACTAGCTTATAACTGTTTGAAAAATCAAGATTCTAACTCCAATTTCTCTAGTCAAGACAAGACATACAGACAGTGATGAATAAGTGGGAAAATCTTACAGGACAATCCCCAAAACATAGAGATTTTAAGAAACTAAAGAAAAGACAGCTTTCATCCCAGAAGATGTCATGAAAAAATTTAAGTCAAGCCACGACTGCTAGTTTTAAGGCCAAGTACATATTCGTGGAGGATATGAGTGACTTCAATTTATTCTAAAGCTTTGTATTTTAATTCAAAAGCATTTCTTAAAATTAATTTTTATTTTTCATAAGTTCAAAATTATTTTTAATTCTGACAAATTATAAACCTTTACTGGTATAGAAAATAAACTTTTATTTGACTGTAACTATCACTTCTTATTCTCCCCCATCAAGATTACTCATGTTTGCGAGACCTATTACAGGTTAAATTGAAAAAAATAAAATTTTAACATGTGTTCCGATTGACCCCTATCAGCGGGGTGATTCGGAACACCCCTAAATTCTTATATATATGAATTATAACTGTTCAAAATGTTTTTGTCTTTGCTTGGAATATCAAAAGCAAAGCAAGATTGAAGTTTTTACCCAAAAAATCAAATTAAAAAAAAAAACCTTTTAACTACTTTTTTTTTACAATTAAAGCTGCAAAGTGTTCCGATTCACCCCATTTTACGGTATTAAAAAGAGTCATTCAAATGTTATATTCTAAAACAACTTAACAACGTGCCCCTCTCCTCCCCCAATTTTCCTTGATGCTAAATTTTATCTAAAATTCCAAGTGAGAAAATATGTTGAAATAAATTTTTTGAGACTAATTTTCAATTTTCTATGTTTGAAATATGCTTGCAAAAAGGTTAAAAAAATCTCTGGATACAATGATACTATTCAAACACTAATAAGCTACTCTTTTTATCCAAGCTTATACTTTTACTTTATGAGATGAACTCATCTTGTGGATTCTTGCTGGTGGGCTAAATTAATTTCAGCTACCAGTACCAACTACCCAATCTGATCTTCAATAAGAGTACTTTTGTGTCCTATTTGGTTTTGTACATTCCAGACTGGCAACTTCTAAGCTATAGTAGTGTGAAACTGCAGTAACTGAATATAATAATGGAGTAGTCAGTATATTCTTGTATGGAACTAAAATAAAGCTTTCCACATAATAGTTATTTTGTATATGAGTCATATTTCTTGTTTGATGTTTTGATTTCAAGTCAATATTTTTAAGCAAACGGTTGCTTCATACAGCACATTTAAAGCTAAAAATGTCTTTGTTTTCATTATACTATGCATCAGGCTTGGAATCAATTATGAGAAAGTGTAATCGATTACGATTATGATTATGAGCATGAAAAATTGGAGATTAAAATTACGATTACAGTCCTCTGCCAAATGGAATTACGATTACAACAACGATTAGATTATGTAAAAAATGTAATAAATTACGATTATTATATGCCGATTACGATTTCGATTATACGATTACAGCTTTGGGAGGAATATATATAATACATATACAGATGGGTGACAAAATAATACAAACACATGTGAAAGCGTGACTTATTTCAGACCTGCAGCACAGCCGCGCCACCTGCAACAGAAGTCTGCCACCTTATGAGCGTAAAGAGGAAGCTATTAGTCTCTCAACATTAGTCACCTGTGTTGCATGAATTTATCTAAATAGCTTTTATAAGGTAAAATGTCTGACCTTTCAGAATTCCAAAGAAGGATGATTGTTGGGGAGCGTTTAAGTGAAGCATCAGTGACAGAAACAGTAAACCTTTTGACTGTATCAGCCATTATGACAGCATACATGAAAGAATGTAAGACAAAGTCTTCAAAGCAAAACAGTGACCGAAAGTAAAACCTTGATTGATAGGGATAGACTTTTCTTGAAGCACCTAGTAGCTCAAAAACACAAGAAATCATTAAGAGAGATAACATCAGACATTAACAGTCATCTTCAGGACCCCGTTTCAACAAGAACTGTTCGAAGAGAACTTCGTGCAGCAAACATTTATGGGAGAGTAGCAATTCGTAAACTCTTGGTGACAGCAACCTATGTTTTCAAGCGCCGTCAGTGGTGTAGAGGTCACAAAAGCTGGTCCCTACAGCATTGGCAGCAGGTAATATGATCCGATGAATCATCTTTCACCTTATTTCAGACCACTGGACGCGTTTATGTCTGGAGATCACCCAAAGAAGCGTTTGATCCTGAATGCCTCTTACCAGCTGTGAAACATGGGGGTGGCTCCATTGTTGTTTGGGGTGCGATTTCTTGGTGTGGTCTTGGGTCACTAGTACGTCTACATGGGAGAATCAAATCTAATGGCTATCTAAGCCTTCTAGCGGATCATGTTCATCCTTTTGTACAAACTGTATTCCCTGGAGAGCAACCGATTTTTCAAGACAACAACACCCCTATCCACACTGCTAGGTGCGTCCAAACAAGGTTCGAAGAGCATAACAATAAAGTTGAGCATCTCACCTGGCCCCCTCAGTCTCCGGACTTAAATATTATTGAACATTTGTGGCAATATTTGGAGGCTAAACTTCATTCCCGATTCCCACCTCCATCAAATCTTTCAGAATTAGACACTGCTTTGCAAGAGGAATGGCTTAATATTCCTTTAAACGTTGTCAATGACCTTTGTGTATCTATCCCACGTCGTATTAAATTTGTAATTCAGTCAAAGGGTAGTCCAACTCCCTATTAATAAAGAATTTTTGGTATTTCACAGGTGTTTGTATTATTTTGTCACCCATCTGTGTGTGTGTATATATATATTGGGTCATTTAAAAAGTCTCCGCGCTTTTTTCGTAAGTTTTTGAGTAAGAATTTTTTTATTTGAAAATTAATTTTAATCTAAGTGCATATGCTCATTATTATTTATGACCTTTGGCTATTCCCTCGGTAGCTGCATAATTTCATTGGTGTAAAGCTTCTGAGGTTTATCGGCGAAAAACTTAGACAAGTGATATTCAGCGACTGTTCACTTAGCCATTTTTTTGCCATCAAAAGAATTTTTCAAAGACTGAAACTAATGATAATCGAAATTAGCAAGGTCCTTCCTATACGTTAGATGCACCATAAGTTCATAACCAAGTTTTTTCGATTTATTTTAAGTCATCAAAGATGAGTGTAGCTTAGCATTATCATGGTGGAACACAACTCCTTTTCTGTTGGCCAATTCTGGTCGCATTTTCTTGATTGCTTCATTGAAACAGTTGAGTTATGCACAATAGAGGACAGAATTCACTGTTGCGCCAGGTTGTGTCAGTTCCTTATGAGCAATGCCCTTCCATTTCTACGAAACACCTTTTTTCCTTCAATCCTGGATTTGAATTCGTTTGTGGTGGGTCACAGCCCTTTACCGAGATCGCCTGCATTTCATTGTCTCGTATCTAATCCATTTTTCATCTCCTGTAATAATTTGCTTCAAAAAGAATCGATTTCGGATCTCCTTAGAAGCGTTTTACTGATGGTAGCTCTGTCGATCAATTTTTTTTGTTCGGTAATTCTTGTGTCACCCAAACATGGCGCTCCTTTGAGCAATCTGCTCTCTTCAGAGGATCCCAAACTGTTATGTGGTTGATGTTAAGTGTCTCCTCCATCTTTTAAGCGTTTACGCGTTGGTCCCGCTACACCAGTTGAAAAACTTCATCCACTTTTTCAGTGAATAGCCGACCATAGAGAGGTGTATCTTTGACATCAAAATTTCCGGAACGGAATAGAGTGTACCTCTTTTAATTACGGCGTTCACTCATTGCATCCTTACATAACATTTTTAAAAAACATCGGCCGTTCTTTTGGCATTCTTATCTTTTTTGCAGTGAAAAAGCATTATCTATCGTATTTTTTTAGATATTTCAGTCATTTTTAAAGCGCTATAACTTTTTACTCGATTGGCGAAATACTTGAACGTGGTGTCAAAAAGGTAGCCTGAAATGCCACCTTTCAAATGAATACTAGTATAACGTAATTCAGGCCCGTCATTTAGGGAGGGCAGGGAGGGTCAATTCCCCCCCCCTGACTTTGAGAAATCAATGTATTTACATATAAGTGGGCGTTTCTTTTGATGTTTTCCGATGAAATTGCATTAAGTTTGGACCCTTTGCCCCCCCCCTGAAAAAACTTCAAATGACGTCCCTGACGCAATTGGATTAGTGTTGCTCGAAATATATACGTCAAACCATCTGGTTAGAAAAAAGCGCGTGGACTTTTTAAATAACCTTATATATATATATATATATATACAGAGGATAATCTGAAAATTTTTGTTTGGAGGGTCAAGCTTCAGTGCACCTTATTAGTTAAATGTTAAATGGAAGGAAAACAAAGCATTTAAAATTTAAACCTTCTTTAAAATGTCATGCATTATTACACAGCAAGTAATATTTTTCATTATCTTCTGCTAAATTAACCATTTATTTATTTTGGTAAAAATTTACTATTACGAAAAATATAAATTGGCAATTTATAAATTGTCTACATGTATTTAATATTGAAATTATTTAATCCTTAAAAGTGCAATTCTCAAAGGAAATTTTAATAAAATTCTCAAGTGAAATTTAACGTTTTTTAAATATAAAAACTTTAAAAATCTATAAATACACAACTTTTTCTTCTTTTATATACTTAGTGTGATTAAAAATAATATGAGCATTAAAACATAAAACATAAACTAAGATTAAATTATATGTGAAAATATTTTGAAAAAAAAAGATTACTCGATTACAAGACTAAATTACGATTATTGAAATAAAAATTATAATTACAATTACACAAGAAATACTTGATTAAAATTACGATTACACGATTACGAGTGTCCCATTTCCAAATTATGATTACGATTACAAAAAAATGTAATCTATTACTCAGACTATGATTGCGTAATCGGGGATCACTCCAAGCCTGCTATGTATGATAGGTATTCTAATGTAATATTTCATATTCATATTATATTATTTAAATAATTCTTTGCTTTCTAGGACCAAAAAGCTGAATGTCTCATTTCTTTGCCTGGATCTACAGTTTCTCCAGCTTTAGAATGCAAGACTAAAAAATAGTAATATTTTATAGTTTTTAAAATTTGTATGTACTTTTTGAGTACGTAAAAATTTTGAGTTTTTTTTTATGTACTGCTAGAGACTCATTTTCAGCATTTCTTGCCCTGGAATTCAATATTTTGAAGTCAAATGTTGTTTTATGTAATGAGATTTTCAATCACAACCTGGGGTTCGAAGTTTAAAAGTGCTTCGTTTCATGAGAAGTGCTTCTTTCTGCCTGAGAAAATAGAACATTTGTGAGGATTCACTACCCTAGTCGGCTCTATATCTTGGAAACAAGAGCTAATTTAAATTTTTTATGGTGATTTTCGTGTTCAGTGAGGTAAATTTACTATGGAACTAACTTTTGTGTGAAGGCTTTCTTATGTAAGACTAAAATCATTCAAAAATGAAGTGAAAGAATAATTTGCAGCAGAAGTAATTATATATATATATATATATATATATATATATACAGTTCCATTTATTACTGTAAGGCGTTTTACCACATGTGTAACACGTAGAAGCAAAGAAAAAAACCGTTTTTTTTGAAAATGGTTTCTGCATAATATTTTGAATAATGTTTTAACAAAATTTCTTTTTTAAATCATAGATTAAATTGATGATAAAATGTAATCACTAATTTTTTAAACATAACACAATTTTTTTATAAGAAGTATATAAGTAGTTTATTTATAGCTACTTCATAGTGGTGCTCTTACTTCATTTTGTTTTTTGTTATCGGTATTTTACTTTTTAATTCAGATTCTAAATTTAACGCTGGGAGAATTGTTTTTTCTAATTTAGTTCTGGGATTTGTTTTTCCTATGAACCTTCTGGGATTTGTTTTTCCACTTGAATGTTCAAAATATTGCTTGAATTTAAAATAGATCTAAAGAAAGGTCTTTTTACTCGTAACATTTAGTTGTCTTTTAGTTAAAATTCATTGAAAGGAAATGCCTAAAAAGTTGGGAAAAAGAATTTTTTACCAATGAATGATCTATATTTTTCTTACATAAGACATGTATTTTGTTTTTATCAATCAGTTGTAAATGTGAAGATGGGCTGCTTAAAACATTTGTGCATCCTAAATCAATTGAAAGAATATTTTTCTAGCACCCCATCTCATCTAGTTCATGATGCAACTTCTTTGTAATTTATGATTAATTAAACTATTATTCTTTTATCTTATACTAAGATTGTTTGCATTTTTAATTATTTATAAAGTTTTTCCTGTTTTTCCCCTTAGCTCATTTAAAGTATGCCAACCAAAAGCTACTTTTTATTTTGCCACTGAAACACTGGCAGATCTGAAGAAGTATGTCTTTTTTATATTTGCAATTATTAATTTTTGATTGACAATTTATTATTTTTCGTTTACCATAATACATTATGGCATATAACCATAGGTCTACCTTAAAGTAATTAACACAAAATTGACGTTACTGGCAGAGTTACATGAACCTTAAAGGGTTAATAAAAATAAATAGTGTTAGGTGTGAAACATAAATTTAATAAGAGTTAGAATAATGCCTCAAGTATCAAACTAACTAGCTTACTTTTGCTAACATATGGATAACTTTTACACTTTTTCACAGTCAACATTAAGAAAAGACTACTTTTCTGCAAGGAGTTGGAATTCTTTATTGTCTCACACAATTTGGATCTAAACATACTAAGGGATATGCAATACACCGCCAACTCGGCCATTTCGATCCATGCACTGCAGTTTTTGCGCTTATTGTGCACTCATCAGCATGGAATACGAAAGTAGCCGAGTTGGAGGCAAAAAATCCTCTTATAGAGCAAAGAGAGTGAAAAAAACTGGTAGCTAATGTGAAATTAGAGTACCAGCAAGCGACAGCACATTTCCCATGTGCAGTCGCTCGCTAATAACAAAAATAAGCAGAAAGGCTTATTTTTGTATGTTCAAGCAGCATTTAAGATATGCAGAATCGTAGCCCAATATCTTTTGGTTTCAATTTGTATTGGACCCAATTTCCCTGCTTTTGCATGCATCCCGTGACTTTGATTTGAATCTTGATTGCGTAAAGTTTCTAATTCTTCATCTTCAAACTTTTCGATTGACTCCAAAGCTCTTAGTCCTCAACACTAAAATCATTACTTTGAAATATTTGAAACTATTCTCTGAAAGATTTATCTGACGGTGCGAATTAACCATGAAACTACTACAAACATTCAATGTGCTTCAGCTGCAATTTTCTTCCAGTTGAAATAAAGAAGCAAAATTTCCCACAAATGGTTTTTATTTGGAACAAAACGCGACATGTTCAATACAGTAAAAGTTAAACTTGTTGGGTAAAACTCAAAGCCTTATAAACAATATATGATTAACAGATGTCGATACTTCCCGATACAATAAAAATCAGCTGTCCCCGCCTACCATTCATAGCACTTAATGACATCTTTTGAAAACAGATCAAACTAAGTTGTATGCCCGATATTTTACTGCTCTTTTAAGGCATATGGTAGAGTATAAATATTTTGAGTTTTCAAAAGCATCATTGTTGCTTGTATTTTTGCTGCTGTCATTCTTTTTCATTCTTGCATTGTATGTTGTTTATTTTCAGTAGTTTGTTTAACCAGCCCAAAAATTGATCTTTTTTTTTTTTTCAAGTACTGGTATTTTTCTTTAAATAGAGTGATTTCTGATTTTGTAACATAAAGCTATTAAACTCTATTTTGGTCAAAAATACTGCACTACTTTTCGTTGCTTTTGGTACATGTACATACCTAAAGTATAATTCAAGCACACATTAGGTTCTTCTGCAAAGTCATTTTCAAATAATTGCTCAATTTTCTTTTTCCAGGTGGATGAATAAAATGGGGTTGGCTGCTATAGCATATGATACATCTTTAAATGTTTCCAGAAATGGAACTTCAAATTCTGAATCAGTTTTAGGAGTTGTTAGTAAGTTGAGAATATTTGATAATATATTTTGAGTCAATGCTTGTTATTTCTTATTATTATTTTTTTAAATTGGTTTGGTGCCATGCTAGTTGACAACTTAAAATTGAAAGGAAAACCTTTTTTCTTCAAATTTATGTCTTAAATATGTTTTCCTAATAGATTTCATTTTTGTTAAAGCTGTCTTTTTGTTATAATTTTTCTTTCTTTTTTTTCGCACATATGTTATACCAGGGCTTCCCAAACTTTTTAAGCAGCTGACCCCTTTCATGAATCAAAGTTCGGAGCGGACCCCTGTCGTTAGAGAATGTGCAAAGATAATTTTTGTTTGTAGTGAATTGAACTTTAAATAAATCAACTAGTAGCATATGTAGGATTTTCCTCCAGTGGGAGATTAATTTTTTCTCAACCAAATGTGATTATTGTTTGGCTGCTATAGCATATGATGCATCTTTAAATGTTTCCAGAAATGAAACTTCAAATTCTGAATCAGTTTTAGGAGTTGTTAGTAAGTTGAGAATATTTGATAATATATTTTGAGTCAATGCTTGTTATTTCTTCTTATTATTTTTTTAAATTGGTTTGGTGCCATGCTAGTTGACAACTTAAAATTGAAAGGAAAACCTTTTTTCTTCAAATTTATGTCTTAAATATGTTTTCCTAATAGATTTCATTTTTGTTAAAGCTGTCTTTTTGTTATAATTTTTCTTTCTTTTTTCTTGCACATATGTTATACCAGGGCTTCCCAAACTTTTTAAGCAGCTGACCCCTTTCATGAATCCAAGTTCGGAGCAGACCCCTGTCGTTAGAGAATGTACAAAGATAATTTTTGTTTGTAGTGAATTGAACTTTAAATAAATCAACTAGTAGCATATGTAGGATTTTCCTCCAGTGGAAGATTAATTTTTTCTCAACCAAATGCGATTATTGTTTGGCTGCTATAACATATGATGCATCTTTAAATGTTTCCAGAAATGGAACTTCAAATTCTGAATCAGTTTTAGGAGTTGTTAGTAAGTTGAGAATATTTGATAATATATTTTGAGTCAATGCTTGTTATTTCTTATTATTATTTTTTTAAATTGGTTTAGTGCCATGCTAGTTGACAACTTAAAATTGAAAGGAAAACCTTTTTTCTTCAAATTTATGTCTTAAATATGTTTTCCTAATAGATTTCATTTTTGTTAAAGCTGTCTTTTTGTTATAATTTTTCTTTCTTTTTTTTCGCACATATGTTATACCAGGGCTTCCCAAACTTTTTAAGCAGCTGACCCCTTTCATGAATCAAAGTTCGGAGCGGACCCCTGTCGTTAGAGAATGTGCAAAGATAATTTTTGTTTGTAGTGAATTGAACTTTAAATAAATCAACTAGTAGCATATGCAGGATTTTCCTCCAGTGGGAGATTAATTTTTTCTCAACCAAATGTGATTATTGTTTGGCTGCTATAGCATATGATGCATCTTTAAATGTTTCCAGAAATGGAACTTCAAATTCTGAATCAGTTTTAGGAGTTGTTAGTAAGTTGAGAATATTTGATAATATATTTTGAGTCAATGCTTGTTATTTCTTCTTATTATTTTTTTAAATTGGTTTGGTGCCATGCTAGTTGACAACTTAAAATTGAAAGGAAAACCTTTTTTCTTCAAATTTATGTCTTAAATATGTTTTCCTAATAGATTTCATTTTTGTTAAAGCTGTCTTTTTGTTATAATTTTTCTTTCTTTTTTCTTGCACATATGTTATACCAGGGCTTCCCAAACTTTTTAAGCAGCGGACCCCTTTCATGAATCAAAGTTCGGAGCGGACCCCTGTCGTTAGAGAAAGTGCAAAGATAATTTTTGTTCGTAGTGAATTGAACTTTAAATAAATCAACTAGTAGCACATGTAGGATTTTCCTCCAGTGGGAGATTCATTTTTTCTCAACCAAATGTGAACATTGTTTGCCCCCCCCCCCCGCTCCCCTCAAAGTAAATGAAGTTGAAAATTTAACTTAAACCAGACCTGGGCTAGATTTCTTGACGGTTACTTTAGCGGGAGAAAAACAAATTATGGCGCATTTTGCTCGTAATCTCAATTTTACAGTCATAAATATTCAAATTTATCTTTTGTCAGTAAAAAGAAGTTCATATTTACTAATATATCTTTCGTAACAAAGACCGTAAGTTAAACTGCACTTTTACATTTGTAATATGAACCTAGTTTAAGTGCATAAATTTTTGCATACTGTACCTTAAAAAAAAAAAAAAAAAAAACGCAATTTTATACGATTTGTGGCGATGTTAGAGCAGTTTTTGGGGCACCCACCCCCAGAAAATTTTAAAATTTTAAGCCTTAAAAACGCGCCAGTAGGCCTTTTTTTTAGACATATTAGGAGGAGCAATAGGTCCAAGACAGCACATCAGGCGATTTTTCAAAATCCTTGCTTTAAAAATTCTCTTTTGAAAGATCTTTTTGTTAACAATTAGATTAAATGAGGTATGGGGATAATCTGCCGATTTTTTTTATTTTTAATTGAAGTTTCAATGAATAATTTCTTGCAATTTGCTAAATTACAGCTTTTCAAACGCACTTTTAGAGTTTGGTTATGTTAGGAAAGAGGGATATTCGTGCGCTCCACAAATTTTTTAGAAATGGAAGCGTTATAAACGTAGGAATCTGCCATTTGGGTAACGAAAGGGTGCAAGGAAAGATCCCCGGATATTTTTAAAATTAAAATTTACAATTTCAAACGTAGACTAACCCTGATGATATTAAGGAAAGTGGAGGTCAGTAACTGTTCCCCAGAAATTTTTCGAAATTATAGTTGTAAGAGCACTAATCCATACGATCAACGGTGAATTCATGTGGGAGTGAAGTTTCGAGGACCGTCTCCGGTAAAGTTCTCGAAATTGAGGTCTTAAAAGTATCTTGGAAGGTAGTTTCCAAGGCTTAGCCTGAAGTTATGTCACTCAAATATCCATATTAACATGTCAATCAAATATTCATATTAACATGTCTATCAAATATTCATATAAACATGGTGACAGACAGTACGATTTTGTCAGAGCAGAAAACGGTTTGACTGCATGATCTTGCAGCAACCTGTCTTAAAATATTGAGTATGGCATAAAGGGCAACTGCATACTTCGAAATGGAAAACTCTGGTTTTCAAAAGCAAAAAAGTAATTTTAAAGCTTTAAAACCTTTTTTTTTTCGTGATTCACCGCGGACCCCCGACTAAAGCTCGGCGGACCCCTAAGGAATCCGCGGACCACAGCTTGGGAAGCCCTGTGTTATACTTTTATTCCTTGGTTCTCATTTCATAAGGTCATCAAAATAGATCTTTTTTTTTTTTTTTGCAATCTGATGTGTTGGCAGTACTACATTTTTATTACTCAGCTCTTACTGTTTTGAGATGTAAGACAAACATCAACATAGGAAGTGATTATTTTTTTAATATGCAAATTTCATTTGAAATAATGTTAGACCATGCTATAGGGCAATTCTACGTCAAATCAATAAAAAAAATAAGGTTTTGACCTTACCATTTCCGATTTCAACAAAATTTAGTGCAAGGTACACATATGATAAGTATTCCTGCTAATTTTTAGATATTTATTTTAAACATTGTATGAAATACAGTGCTGTAAAAAAGTGCACAAAGTGTGGAAAAAACGAAAAGTGGTTATATGCAAATGACAACTTTCGCTCCTAATTATAACAGAATAAAAATTCAAAAACCATTGTAAAGCTGAAGAATAGAGCTTTCTATTGATATTCTTACGACGGGTTTAAGTTTCAAGCTCATTGACTGTAACTTAAATATACATTGCTCACATGCAATGCTTTTATGGAGTTGGCCGACACCTTAGGATTGGCCCCGATTTGTAAAACCATTGTTCCTTGTTGTCTTAACACGTTGGGAGCGCATGAACTTTTGGAAGGACAGCAACAGGGGGAGAACTTAAAATTTTCACTATTGAATATTTAAAAAACAATTTTTAATTTTTTCCCTTTTATCTGCATTAAAAATGGAGTGGAATTGGTAAGTTAAACAACGAAAAAATTTTCAGCCTGATGGGGGTTACCATTGTCATGAGATCAGCATTGAATGTGTTAATATAAGAAATGTCCTTTTAGTACATTAGCGCTGGTTACATTTTTTACTCTCATCCCTTGAATAGTATATTTTATTTGTACATTTACATCAATGCTCTTACTAATCCTGCCAGTCAGTGAAAACTATACATTTCATGATGTTTAGATTTTTTTATGAATCTAAAATGTTATCTCACTATTTGCACGTTTTTAGATTCATTGTTACAAATATTCCTAGATTTCCATTTGATTTTCATTTCGGAATTTTCTTCTTTATTTTTCTAGTTCCCACAATCTTTCATGCTATTCCTTCTACTTCTAGTATTTTAGTTGTCTTACTTAGAATAATCCATTGTGCTTATCCTCGAGCATCAATATTTGGTATCAGAATCTTCCCTTTATTTTAAAACACCCTTTGTATTCTTGTTCTCCAAAATACTAAATTACTTTTGACAACTAAGTATTTTGAAACCAAAGGTCCTATTTTTACTCATATCGAAAAACAAATTGACACACATGAAATCATAAATTTTGCAGAAACTGTTGCTTTATGATTAGCCTTTTTCCTTTCTAGTTCATAAGTTGATTTCGATGCGTTTTTGACGGTCACATGATAGTATACTATAAATATGTTTTGCATAGTCTCATGAGCAGTCATATAAAAGCTTCATCATGAATTTTACATTTTCTCTTTTTTAGGTAATTTTTACAGTGAAACTGAAGACAGTGACTGTGGCAGTCCAACAGCAATGAGAAATTCTGAAACAAAAAAATTATCAAATAGATCTTACTCTGATGCCAAACATAATGTACACAGTGCTGAGGAAACAAATAGATCTTCCACACTGAATGCTGGTTGCAGCCTTCAAAAAGCAAAAAACTGCAGTAAAACAAGTTCTGATTATTTTGCTGGTAAAAAGGAAAGCACATGGGACATGGGAGATCAATTTACATCTGAAATGTGCTATACTCCAGACGATCATTTAAAAATTGGAAAAAATTTAAATACAAACTCTCGCAGAATTACATACAATAGATCTTTTAGCTGTACGGATTCCACAAGTAATAAGTACAACTATCAGTTAATTAGAAAAATGAGTCATGAAAGTTCAATTAGAAGCAATTTTAAACCTGTTTGTGAACAGCCAAATAGGACTGAAAGCACCAATACTAGTACTACATGGGATGCTGCTGATGAAGAGTGTGATATGTTGACGTCATCTTTAGGAAGGCAACAGAAAGCTGTAGCTAAAGAAATTGCTCCAGGTCTTGTTGCACGAATGGCAGTTTCATATAGCAATCTAAGCCAGAAAAATGCTTTAGTGCAACCAGGCCATTCAAAAAGAAGTAATTCAAGAAAATGTATACTGGCTCCTGGATATGTAGCAAAAATCTCTGATTCATTTGATCATATGGCAAAAACAATTTCTGAGAAGCCTGTGAGACTTGAAAATAAAGAGAAAATATTTCAGCACACTTTGTCCACAAAAGAAATTGTTTCTCTGAATCAACATCCTGCTTGTAAACGTAGTGCATCGGAAAGTCAAGTTTCAAAACATTTTGCTAAATTGCATACAAATACAGAGTCAGTTAATTATTCTTCCTATTTATCATCTAACTGTGCCTTAATGTACTCTAAACAAAGAGCTAGTGAATCACAGCCTAAGAGATTTGTGAGTTTGCTTGATAAGGAATATAATAAGGTATTTGAAGGCAAAAAAGTTTCCCAGTGTCAGCTGAAATCTCAACCTCAGATTAATTATAAAAGTTGTGGTTCACAAATGCGTGAAATGAAATTTTTTCCGTGCAGTGAAGTGACTGGATCAAAGATAACGTTACAAAATCACAGTGGTACCAATATTTCGCCTAATAGTCCTTTAGACTACCAAAAAAGATCTTGTGATTCTGAATTACTGTATAATAATCCTCAAGAAGCATTAGATATTAAACACCAGTTTGGACATACTCATGCTGGCTCCCTTCCTTTGCACTCATATGAAGTGCATTCAACAAATCAAAATGTTGCTTCTGGTTGGTCTTCTTTTCATGATAAAACATTTGAATCAACTGAGGGGATAGAAAATATAGGATTCTCATACACTGATCATGGAAGCATTGGTAGCATTGAAACTGATGATTCGATTTCTTTTCCAAATTCAGAGTCTGGCAACAAAGGCATTGAATGTTTAGAAAGTACAAGTTTTACAGATCAATCTAGTCTCCACAATTTAAATTTACCCTCTGCTGCATCTTCTGAATCAGGATCTACAAGAAATTCCAGTTTCAAGTTTTTTAGTTCCCCTAAATTTATGAAAAAACTGACATCTCCAAAATTAGATAAAAGAAATATATTTAAAAGTAAAAAACAGGGGAAGGAGAACAAGAAAGCTGAACAAAAAGAGTTAACATCTGTTCAAAATGAGAAAAAGTTTTTTGGTTCTCCAAGATTAGTAAGAGCTATATTTGGGTCACCAAAATCTCCCAAAAAAGTAGTCACAGTGTCTTCTGGAGTGCAGACTGATAACCTTCCTAGTGCTATGTCCCAAAATGAAGAGAAAAAAAAGTTTCATGATTTAAATCGTAATGAAAGCTTTGTTAATGCTTTAGATTTGTGTGAAACACTTAATTCTTATGTAGAATCTCAAAATCAAAGTACTGTAGGATCTAAGAGTAGTAGCAGTAGCAGTCTTAACAGTAATGTTTCTAACAGTCCATCATTTCCTAATTCACATTATTATGTAGAAACAAGAATAAAGCCTCAGATAACTATTAGTCTTCCTCTGGTATCAGACAAAAGCAATGAAAATACATTTTCTCCGGGAGAAACACAACGTACTCCATTGAAACCTACAATGGGTGTTGCCATGCTAAGTAAAAAAAGGCTTCCCAGCGTAAGTGGTGAAAGTTCTGTATCCATTTCCTCAAAAAGTTCTCATGATGGATCCCTCAAAGAAGCAGCACAAATCCGCTCAGAAGTTTCTGTTGATGTCAATAGTAAGTACCTTTATCTATCACAAATGAGTTTTGTAAACTTAGATTTATATAAATATACAAACTTGATATACATGAACATACAAAAGTGCCAAGAGTTTTTTGTTTAAAAACGTCTTCTGGTTGAGCGTTTCATTTCTCTAGTCCTTAAATTTTCCTCTTGTGTTCTGTTAGCATTGAGCTTTAACCTTTATAAGAAATTTAGTTTTTTAGTCTAGTCTATCCCATTCAAGAAGTTTTTAATTTGCCTAAAATATTTTGTTATCTACTATTTTTGAATGCAATGTTTTCCCCTTCTGGTTAATTTTTATCTTGTCACTGTTATTCATAACAAATGTTAAATATTGATTTCACTATACGTGTTACAGTTTTATTTGTGAAAATTTTATCATGAAACTACATATATTCCAAAAAATGAATGAATAGGAGGTGCTGACTAACCATACATAGTGAAACATTTGTGTGATTTTGCATAATTTCTAGTCAATAGTTTCTGAGAGTCTTTAATTTGCATGGTATCTATTTAAATCTTGTATTGAATGAAAATGTCTTCATTTGGAAACAGCTTATATAAGTGCTTTCTTCATTTCAAAATTCATTCCATGATATTAGTGCAAGTGGTGTTAATTAAGAAAATATGATCTGCTTTATTTTCAAATTTGTCTTATCAAAGAAAATGAAAAGGAATTGCATTTTGAAAGAAGTGAAAATAGTTTTAGATTTAGTGTTTTGAAATAACCATCAAGCAAGGGTAATTGTGTTCAGGTTATACACCAGAATTCAGGGTTTATTTTTGTGTTTTAATACTGAAAATTGGGTGTTTTCATCATACTTTTATCTCCCCACCTCCATTTTTTTCGTTGCTCCAACTTTTGATACATTATGTTATTAATTATAAGTAATATTCATCTTTTAAATGTTTAAAATGCATTTTTCAAATGATTTTACTTTAATAACACCCTTTATTTGCTATTTTTGTACTTTTGATAGTTTCATTTTAAAAAATGCAATCTCTTTGTATCCAGTATGAGAATGAATTAATTTTATTTTTGATGCTTACTAAACTTCCTTAAGAAGCAAGTAAGTAAATTTCCCTTTTATTTTTATTAAAATCATAAGTACAAAATTTTCAAGCCAAATTCTGTTTCTTTTTTGAGTATCAACATATCAAAAAGTTAAATTTTTAATTGCTGCTTTAACTTTGTTTTTACTTCTATTACGTCAGTAGTTATTAGATACATGTTTTGTAGACGATAATAGCTGCAGCTAATTAAAGTATTTATTTAAAATTCAAAAGATACAGTAATAAAAATTAAATAAGAAAGCACCAGTTTGCTTCACCCAAAATTCAAGGTTGCATTATATCAAAAGAAATGAAATGTATGCAATGAGGATAAAGTAGCTTTTCAAGATTGAAAGTTGCAATTTTTAAAAGTTGGAAAAACATTTAAAGTTTAATATTTTTATAGTTGAAGATGAAATGTTGAAAGTTTTGGAATCTCTTCGTCGTGCTGATGTCTCTCTTGATGGAATTGATCTTGCTGCTAGAAGATCCAGGTCATTATCTATACCTCCTGACAATGAAAGAATGCATTTGTGTATGAGTTTGCAAGCTTTCAATCGAACATTAAAGGTAATTCAAATATTAAATGCTTTGTTTAACTAATTATGATATTGACTTTATTAGCGACTTCTTCAGTTTCCCAATGCATATGTTTTTGTTCAACTGTATAATTTTATACAGAACCTTTTAGAGGAAATGAATTTTCAAAAACCATATATTATGAATTATTTCTTAATTTATGTGCATAACTTCTAATGTACGAGGTGCATTCAAGTTCTAAGGCCTCTGATTTTTTTTCTTCAGACTGGAAAGACATAAAAACATGCGGGTTGTTTTAAAATGAGCGCGCATTCTTTGTCAAAATATCAGAGATGGCAACACTATGCGACAGATAGTTTTAACGCCAGTCGTGAGAATGAGAACTGTTTTCGATACTTAAAAAATAGCGACGTTTTCCTTACTTGAACAGCGTGCAATCATTCGTTCTCTGAATTTGCGTGGTGTGACACCAATTGAAATTCATCGACAGTTGAAGTAGACATGTGGTGATGGAATTATGGATGTGTCGAAAGTGCGTTCGTGGGTGCGACAGTCATTCGATGATACCCCAAAACAATTCTCTCCACTTTCTCGATCATGTCGTCAGAACGGCTTGTGCGAGATCAAGCTTGTTTCAGTTTGTTTTCACACGATGTTCTGCCTTCATTAAACTGTAGCACCCATGAACGCACTTTCGACGCATCCATAATTCCATCACCACATGTCTCCTTCAACTGTCGATGAATTTCAATTGGTGTCACAATACGCATATTCAGAGAACGAATGCTTGCACGCTGTTCAAGTAAGGAAAACATCGCCATTTTAAGTATCGAAGACAGTTCTCATTCTCGCGACTGGCGTTAAAATTCAATCTATCGCATAGTGTTGCCATCTCTGTGATATTTTGACAAAGAACGTGCGCTAATTTTAAAACAAACCGCATGTTTCTATGTCTTTCCAATCTGGAGAAAAAAAATCGGAGGCCTTGGAACTTGAATGCACCTCGTATATGGTAAGATGCCTATTTTCTTCACAACTTTTACATGTTCCATACCAACTCACCTAATGACCCACTCTGATTTTCTTTAAAATTGGCCCACAGGTTGATTATATAGAGACATGGAAAAGTCCACATTTTTAAGTTCTTGTTCCACTTATTTTCTGAGATACACGCCCTCAAAGTAAGTCCGCTCATTTAAAATACTAAGAAACTGGTGTTATTTAATCATTTTTTCTAAAAAATTGTACTCATGCAATATAAAAGTATTAGGTATCTATAAAAACTAAGAAACTAGTTACTCCAGGCATTCTGAAAAAAAAAAAAAAAAAAAACTAGAATGTTTATAATGAAAAATGCTAAGATACAGGGCTCTTTGAAGTTGCCAAGTTGCCATCACAAAAACTTGATTTTGCCAATTTTGCTAAAATTGAGGTATTTATTCCAAAATAAGGAAGACATAACCAAAGGTTTACTTACTTTCTGGTAGTGTACAGATGTTTACTATAAATGGTTACACAATGCATAACTTGGGTCTCCTTCTTGGAAATATTTAAGCTTAACGACAAACCATGAGGCAAAAACATGCGATTTTGGCCATCTTGGCTGCCATTTTTCTCATAAAGGGGGAGCAGTAGAAACTTTAATTTTTTAAAAATAAGCTACTAATTTGTTAACTATTCCCGGGAAAGGAGTTTACTTTTGGTTATTTCTTGCATGAAGAGATCCTGCTGACAGAATATGCATGGCATGTTTTTCGTGATGACCATATGCTTGTGTTCACCCTCTCATAGACTTAAAATAATTCAACCAAAAAATAATGATATATTTATTAATAGCTGTAATATCTACCCAATGTGTCATGAAATTTAATTTATTAAATCATGGAACAATAAATTAGATATTTGATGGAAACAAGAAATAGAATTTCTCTGATGGCATGAGCATTATGCATTTATAATTATGAAGTACTAAATAATTTCTTGAAAATAAATTAAATAAAGGAGCTCTATCATAATACACTGAAGTGACAAAAGTCATGGGATACCTCTTAATATCGTGTCGGCCCTCCTTTTGCCCGGCGAAGTGCAACAACTCGACGTGGCATGGACTCAACAAGTCGTTGGAAGTCTTCTGCAGGAATATTGAGCCATGCTGTCTCGATAGACGTCCATAATTGTGAAAGCGTTGATGGGGCAGGATTTTTGGCACGAACAGACCTCTCGATGGTGTCCCATAAATGCTCAATGGGATTCATGTCGGGCGATCTAGGTGGCCAAATCATTCGTTGGAATTGTCCAGAATTTTCTTCAAACCAATTGCGAACAGTTGTGGCCCGGTGACATGGCGCATTGTCATCCATAAAAATCCCATCGTTGTTTGGGTACATGAAGTCCATGAATGGCTGCAAGTGATCTCCAAGTAGCTGCACATAAGCATTTCCAGTCAATGTTCGGTCCAGTCGCACTAGAGGACCAAGTCCATGCCATGAAAAAACAGCCCACACCATTACGGAGCCACCACCAGCTTGAACAGTGCCTTGCTGACAGTTTGGGTCCATGGCTTCGTGGGGTCTGCGCCACACTCGAACCCTACCATCGGCTCTTACCAGCTGAAATCGTGACTCATCGGACCAGGCCACGGTTTTCCATTCATCTAGGGACCAACCGATATGCTCACGTGCCCACGAGAGTCGCTGCAAGCGATGTCGTTCTGTCAGTAAAGGCACTCGAGTCGGTCTTCTGCTGGAATAGCCCAAGAAATCCAAATTTCTCCGCACAGTTCTAGCAGACACGTCCATTGTACGTCCCACATTGATTTCTACGGTGATTTGACGCAGTGTTGCTTGTCTGTTAGAATTTACGACTCTTTGCAGACGTCGCCGGTCTCGATCTTTAAGTGCAGGCGGTCGACCACTGCGCTGTCCATGGTGGGATGTTATGCCTGAAATTTCATACTCTCGGCACACTCTTGACACAGTGGATCTGGGAATGTTGAATTCTCTAACGATTTCCGAAATGGCATGACCCATGCGTCTAGCTCCAACTAACATTCCGCGTTCAAAGTCTGTTAATTCACGTCGTGCGGTCATCATCGCGTTAAAACCTCTTCACATGAATAACTTGAACAGAAATGAAAGCTCTGTAAAAGCACTGCGCATTTATACTTGTTCTATGCGATGCTACTGCCATCTGAAAATTTGCATATTGCTATCCCATGACTTTTGTCACTTCAGTGTATATCATATCATTTATATCATAAGCAATACCTATATTTGTGATTGGGATATTCCTGATTGGTTCGAAACAGGAAGATACCCTTGTTCTTTGTTGCTTTATTATTTTGTAGAAAATAGAATGTATGCTTCATGGTATCTGTGAACTAATTGTGAGTAAACTTATTCTTGTGAGTTCTTATCAGTGCACGGCACATGTCAGTTTTGTAAAGATCAGTATGGGATTAAATTAGTTGTACTAATTTTAATTCTTCACGCATTGCTTTATATTAAATTATTTATTTAACTATTTTGTAAATATTTAACTGTTAATAAGATAAAATGGAATTCGATGTTGAAATTAATAGCTCTTTATCACCATGCTCAGTTAGTAGCCCATCAAATGAAATTTGTCATAAAATGTCCTACATCAAACGAAAAGACCTTATTTATTTTCCTGATATTCATGTGATATTCAAGAAATTCTGCAATTAAAAACAGGAATATCCCAATCACAAGATTGGGTATTGCTTATAATATAAATATTTAGAGCTCCTTTATGTTAATTAATTTCTCAAGAAACTATTTAGTGCTTTATAATTTAAATGCATAATGCTCAGGCATCAGAGAAATTCTAATTCGTGCTTTCATCATTTATCTAATTTATTGTTCAATGATTTAATAAATTAAATTTCATGACATATTGGGGAAAGATAATACAGCTATTAATTAATAGATCATTATTTTTTGGTTTAATTAATTTTAGGTCTATGAGAGGGGGAACACAAGCATAAGGTTGTCGCGAAAAACATGCATATACTGTCAGCAGGATATCTCTTCATGCAAGAAATAACCAAAAGTAAACTCCTTTCCCGGGAATAGTTAACAAATCTGTAGCTTATTTTAAAAAAATTGAAGTTTCTACTGCTGCCCCTTTATGAGAAAAATGGCAGCCAAGATGGCCAAAACCGCATGTTTTTGCCTCATGGCTTGTTGTTAAGCTTCAATATTTCCAAGAAGGAGTGAGAAACATAAGTTGTGTATTGTGTAACCATTTATAGTAAACATCTGTACACTACCAGAAAGTGAGTAAACCTTTGGTTATGTCTTCTTTTTTTTTGGAATAAATCCTCAATTTTAGCAAACTCGGAAAAATCAAGTTTTTGTGGTGGCAACTTCAAAGAGCCCTGTACCTTAGCAATTTTTACTATAAATGTTTTAGTATTTTTTTCTGAAAGCCTAGAGTAACTAGTTTCCATAGATACCTAACACTTTTATATTGCATGAGTACAATTTTGTAGAAAAACATCTTAAATAACATCAGTTTCTATCTTAGTATTTTGAGGGAGCGGACAAACTTTGAGGGCTTGGATCTCAGAAAATAAGTGTAGCAGGAACCTAAAGCTTTGGACTTTTCCTTCCATGCCTCTATATCAGCGGTGGCCAACCCGTGCGGTACGCGTGCCACAGGTTGGCACGGCAAGGTATTAAGAGTGGCACGCAGAGATTCGTTGAACATTAAAAAATTCTTTTTTAAATATTACGGTTTTCAGGAACTTTGTCTAACTGTACAAATCCTACTTACTCTTTTGGAAAACTTTTAAAACCTTACTTAAAATGTATTTACATGAAAAATGAACATAATGATTAATATATTGTCAGTCAAAAATATGGTATAAATGTAATACATGTAGCTTTATTCAGAAATATAGCCATGTGCGGCATAGATTACCTGAGCAAGGAGGCTGGCATATAAATTTAATGAGCTAAAATATTGCTAGCTAAGTACATTTGTTTGTTGCACAAATGATAAGTTCAATATTGCAGGAGAACTTCTTGGTTTGCTCTAATTGTTTTAACCGCAAAAGGTGACATTTTTAAATAACTTAAAAATAATTGAAATTGGGAGAGCAGAATGAACAAAATTAGATATTGTTTTTACGGGGTAGTAATAAACTCTCTTCCACGTGGTGCACTCTTCAGCTAGCAGGCTATGAATCAAATTACAGCTTTTTTAACATCTTTGATTGAACCTAAAGAACTAGCCCAAAAAGAGTCGTAGCATCTTCTTATACCCGGTTCAAATTCCCAAGAGATCGAGTTGCATCAAATATCTTGAGCAGCCCTTTGTGCCCCCTCTGTAGTGGCCTGAAGTTATGATTGTTGACCACCTTCTTAAGTATCCAAGACTTCACGGTTATTTCCGTTTTTAATGAAAAATTAGAACACTTATATCTACCAACTCTTAGTTCTGCGTTTTGCATTGTGTAATTTGGTTTTTTGCATTGGTGAAAGATAGTTGCCTCGGAGCCTGATGTGTTGGAAATTAAAAATAACGGGGAAGATACTATTTGCAGAGACAGGTTGAATGCAGTCATGGATCCAAAGTGAGGTCATGGGGGCATTACCCGTTCCTTAAACAATCAATTATAGTTAAAACTAAATTTTTTAGATTTATATTTCGAAAAATCGCTAAACACCCCACATTTTCGCACAAGAATTGCACTTTTGCCCCTCCTTTTCCGAAAAAGGTCCTCTCATAATTTAGAATATGAATCTACCCTTGTTCGAATTATTGACAGCATACAAGATGCATTCCTTAAAAGTTATTTGATACAATTTTTTTGTCAAATACATTCATCACGATGCTCTTTCTGCCAAGAACTTAAACACTTTCTCTATTACTGACCCTGTAGTGTGCTTTCTTTGAACGAGTGAAGCACTTTCTCCACTCCTCAGATTGACATTGGAAAAAAAAGATCTGTTTGAGAAAAAAATCACTTGATCCGCCCATAAATAATGAGGTTTTTCCCCCAGTTGAAATTTTTTTTTCAGCACGTTATAAAACTAAAAGTGGCACGCAGAGCCTTTTTTCTCCAGAAAGTGGTACACTTTCCAAAAAGGTTGGCTACCCGTGCTCTATATCATTATACCTGTGTGCTAAATTTAAAGAAAATCCAAGTCGATCATGCAACCAACTTTTCTTTTTTTAATTGAGTGGGAATGGAATCACTCTGTTAGTTCACTTTTGTGTTCAGAAAAGAACAGAATTATTTTTTTTATTCTAGTTTACCTTCATTTACCCGGTGGCATGGGTGTCAAACAGGTTGATTATAATCTGTTGATCATAAACCATCCTGCTATGACCTCTGGGTTATACAACCATGTGTTTCAAGTCATCAAGGTGGTCGCTTTGATAATTTGGGGCCCTCTTTCTGCCAATAAAACAGCTGCAATTATGATTGTTTATCTGAAAACAAAGACCATTTGAGAAATATATCAAAATACTTGTTAAAACTCCTATTTCATGTTTCTACAATCGCATACCCAACAGTAAGATAAAATGTAAAAATACAGTAAAAAATTAGTAAAAAAATTAAAAAATCTAGTGTAAGTCTTAACTCATTTTTAGTATAAATGACTTGGAGATTTTGAAACTCAAATGTAATTGTTTATAGTAAAATCTGTATTGAGATTTTCCTAATTTGATGGAAATGAAATAAAAAAAAAAAAAAAAAAATTAAAAAAAGATTGGAAAGTCTTGAAACTGAACAGTTAGCATAACCCTAATGCTAATGTCACAACAAGAGATCTAGTGAGCTTGATGGGTACGTATTGTATTTGTATGAGGGTCAGCCAAACACTGCTTGAGGGGGGGGGCTGTCCTGTCATTTAAAACTTTTCTGGTTCTGTGGATCATCCCTCAAAAGAGCATAATCCACGCCCACTTCCATGTATATACATTGATTTCCTGAAGACAGGAAGGGAGAGCAATTACTCCCCTGACCCCTTTAAATGAAAGAGCTGGGGGGGGGGTTATAATCACTATGTTTGGGATCTAAAACTCTATTCAGAAGCTACCTTTTGCTGCAATAATTTCCTTACTTTTAGCATTCATCTGCTTTATTAAGCATTTTTGAACAAATTTTTCCATGCCTTGTGCAGAGAATTCTTGTCAAATGGAGGATAATTGTTGTTATATATTTCCTCTGCCATCTGAGTGATGTCATTACTTTGAAAGTTTTTTTTATAGGTTCAAAACCATAAAAATTACAAAGTGCAAGATTTGAGTTAACTGGGGGGAATGGTGATAGCATTTCCCCCTTAAATTGTCTCAGTAGATTATTCATTAATTTTACTGTTTGTGGTATAACGTCATGCTGGGGCTTTTCAAAAACTTATTTATTCATTGAAGTTTAACCCCCTGACGGTTCTGGACGTCTTATCATGTCCATTTAACATGTAGTTGTGGAACTGCAAAACCGCCGGGGGCTAAATTATTTTTGTTTTCTTTTTAAGATTCTGCAATAGCACAATGCATATATTATGGCTCCCTTTAGTGTGATAGGTACAACAAATTATTTTGTAAAGACTGAAGTAACATCGTCTTCCCAGCATACAGAACAGTTTAACATTTTTTTAAAATCATGAAGGTCAGATGCATTTGAAGGAAAGAATAGCTTTTCACTGCGGAATGATCTACCCAAATTATAGCTACAATTTTGTTTAAAAATTCATTTTCTACCCGCTATCATTTTGAAAGTGCTAGAAGACTTTTCAAATATTTTCCTTTGTAATCTTCCACCCATCAAAAAGCTTTAGGGAATTAAGGATCATAGGCAGTAATCTTATACACACTCTCATGTGAAAAAATTCAATTAGTAGTTTGGTCTACTACTGTATATGTTTGCTAGTAATAGCACATTCATTCATTCGAGCATTTATTAAATTTGATGGTTTTCCATCCCACAAATGTCAACAATGTCTCTGCATCTGTTCTCAAAATGTTGCTCTTGTTTACAAAAGCTTGCACAGTATTAGAATTTTATCATACAATTTAGACAGTTATTGTGATAAACAGCTAGACTTGGCAACTGCTGAGATAATAAACACACGGTTTCAAATACTTAAAATTTTAATTTTAGAGGCCACTCTTGCTGCTATGATATGTGTATGACTAATTAGCAAGCAAACTAAGTTTCCTGTGTCAAAACTAATATGGCACATGCTGCAGGTAAAAATCTGGCATATTGCCAATAAGTTTTTACGAAATTATTATTTTACTAAATGCTTCTAGGTAAGGATGCAACTAACTTTGCGACAGAACTAGTTATATTATGCATAGGTACATTAATACTTTAATTTATTTATATTGTTATAAATTTTAACAAATCCTTGATCCTAAATTAGTTTCAGATTAGGTGCAACAGTTGATATGTATTTTTTTAATTTGCAGTTAAAAGAGCTTGAGCTTGAAAAAATGAATGAACTACTAAAAGAACCTATTATCAATCATGAAGTTTTACAAAACTGGTTGTCTACACATCCATACTTGCTCTCATAAGTGACTTGTTATCTAAATTGTTGTTGTACTGGTGAATGTTTGTGTATAAATGTGTGTAAAAAGAGCTTATATTATTGGATAAACTTTATCTGTTTCTGTGATGTACATATTACTTTATTTTCTTTCCTTTTTTTTCCTTTTTTTTTTGCATCTTATGTTAACTGTTGTTGCTTTTCACTGTTTTTGTATATAAATGAAATCAAGCAATAGGATTTCATTTAAATTTAACACTGGGTATCTGAGGGTCAGCCGTATTTAATAATTTAAAAATGAAAGAATAGAAACTACTGTCATTGTGTTAAAACAGTGTACTTCATACACAAAATTTTATTGATTATGACAAACTATATTGCTATTAATAATGGGCAGCAGTTCTTGTTGCTCTGTTTGTAGAAGCTTAAAAATGATGCAACAGAAATAAGTTTCCTAAACATTAAGCAATCGGTCTCCTTTTAAACTTGATGAATTTTAATTTGCTTAAATATACTAAACACTGTTCATACAAAAAAGTTTTAACACTCACTGTTTTAAGTAATATTGAACATAATTTTTCTTTTAAATATTCCAAGAAAACAGTAGGAAAATGGAGAGATCTTTGTAGCCGCTATCGTTATTTGTTGTTTGGTAATTCCAAATAATTTACTTATTTAAATTCAGCTTTTTGATTTTTTTGCAATATCATCCTTTTTAGTGGTAATAATCTGTGCCGCAAAAAAAAAAAAAAAAAAGAATTTCTTCATTAAAAAAAAACAGTAAGGCATATTACTACTTACTGCGAGCTACTGTTCTACAGGGGCGACAATGTATTAGCCTCACATGAGCATGAATACTTGAACTTATTTTTGAAATAGTAAGAAGGACTTTGGCCTCTGTGGCATTTTGCAAATAAATGAAGGAGTTTTTTTGTTGGAAATCCTGTAACATGACAAGTGCTATTTAGTTTATTTTTTCCTGACCTTATTTTTTTAGCTGACTTGAGTTCTAAATGATTCCCTTACATGCCCACTAGGCACCAAACAGTTGGGTTAGCCAAATCGCTGAAATTAATGATTAATGGCTAGCAGCTCAGATACATCTAGGAATGGCAGTTCCATTTTACGTTTGCGCAGGTAGCACAAATAACCTTTAAACGTTTTATTAAAGTTTTTAAGCGGTTGTTACAACGTTAATAACCATTTTACAACCTTTAAAAAATGAAGTGTGCTACTTGGGTGGGCTCATTAGTCTAGAATATCTGTAACTTAGCTGCTGACAATTAACCTGATATAAATTCTGAGTATATCTTCATACTGGTACCTGAAAGTATTTTAGCCTACCGAGGAGAGGTCCTGGAACTTGGTACTGCTCCACCTCAAAAAATTGAAAATGAAAGCTAAAAACTATAGTTTTTTCTTTATATACCAACCACCAATAACTTTAGAGTAATTGGAGCAAGAGAGTTGTATGTATGCTCATTTATGCTCACATGAGCTCTATACATTATATAAGGCATTAAAAGAAACTTGTTAAACACTTTTCTAAAATTTGTAGCATTATAAAAATTAATGTAAGGAAAAAAAAAGTTGACATCTGAACAACAAATAAAAAGCATTTCTTGTGACATTATAATTTAGAGACTTGTATTTTATAAGTGCTGGATGCTTTCCCCCCGTTATTTACTGTTATTAAATTCAATTTAGGTAAAAATGGATTCCTAAAGTAAAGAAATCAGGGCAAACTCACTTTTATACAAAAATTCCTTTGTGCATTTGAAACTTATTAAGTCACAAATGCCGAACTAAAATAGAGCATCATATCTTTTAACACATTTTACTTTTTAAGGCTTTATATTTCCCTTTTTAAAAAACTCTTGTGCTAAAAGAAAAATTACTGAAATATTTTATATACCAATATAGTTTGTTAAGTCCATTTGTATATTACTCTTTCTACGTTTCTTTTTTTTAAGAAGGATTGTATGGAAAGAAATTTAATGTTATTATATATTTCCTTTTGCCTTGTCTCTTTTTTAGTAATATTAAAATAAAATTTTGTTACAATTCCATGAAACTCCCCCTTTGTTTACATCAGAGGTGGAAAAATCTGCCTCTCCGAGACCGCATGCCGCCTCCGCAATTTTTTTGTGCGTCCTTAATAAAAGCTAGGTCTAGTATTAATTATTTGTTTAACTATTATATTGAAAAAACCAATATTGATTTTTAAAATTGTTACACATAAAGTAGTCCAAATTATGCGCAAAATAAGATACCGTCCATGTTGCATTATTGGTACTGAAACTCTTACGGAGCAACAAATAGTTTTTTGAGTTAAGTGGAGGTTTGCATTACCATTAACTCAATTACTTTTAAGCCAAAAAAAAGCAAATTTTCTTACTAGTTTTTATTGAATTTTAAAATTATCTACACCACATTACTGTTGGTATGCTAGTTTTTTATGAGTTAATAATTTTAAAATACAAAAAAAAAAAAAAAACCTTCAAGTAGAAATACTTATATTCAAAAATCATTGAAAAAAAATTACGACTTTTTTAAATGATTTAGAATGAAAAATTAAAATATTTCTACTTTCTCAACTTCATTTGAAGTAGTATTTAAACATGTAGATGTTTATAAGAACATTTTATAATTAATCTTGTAATAAATTATTGCCTTTGTGTAACTGCAAAAAGATTTTTTTAATGTAACTTACATCAAATAAAAATGACTTGTTTTTTTTTTTTTTTTTTTTTTTTTTTTGTATGGCGAAATAAGATGATAAAACTACATATAAAATGTTGATTTTATATGTTTATCAACTTTTGCAGCCTGCTTTGTTACTACATAATTTTATGCAGCGGCCACCAGTGGCAAAAAAATTCTCCACCTCTTATTTATACGATTATATTTGACAGGCCTTTACAAGAGTTGAAAAATGCCTCGAATTTTAATTTGCCTGGAATTTAACTTTAATTAGAAAAGCTTTTAAAATCTTGAGGATTTGATTTAGAGCTGAAGATATGCATTTTTTGTTTTGTAAGGAACACACATTGTGTGAAGATATATTCAGTAAAATTAGAAATGTGAAAAGAGCAAATTTTGGTTATTGATGTGTCAATATCTGTTTTGCAGCCAGTCTGTGCTGTATTCATAAAATGTGTATTAATTCATAAACCATTGGCATTATGTGTCCCAGTTCCTCTTGTGATCTGGTCATTATAAACTAAGTTTTTAGTTTCTATAAAGTAAGAAACTTTCCTCATTCACCAAGTGTGTAGAGAAAAATGAATATTATATACTTTAGGTTCCCCCCCCCCCCTTGTGTCATTCTTCATCCAGTGTTTTTAAAACATCATCTACATTTTTCCATCGTATATACCTTTCATATGTGACTGTTTCTTTGTTTTTAAATGTGGAAAATATATATATTTCAATTTAAATGCTTGTATCTTTGCTTAGTAGTTTCACCTCTAACCCATAAAAAATGTTGCTATTTTGAGAGCTAAATATTGAATAACTCATAAATAACTTATTTTTGCATTTTTTTCAGTTCAAGTTAAATATATATATATACATGCATATATATCCATTAAAAATTAGTGTGTATATTTATATATACAGTCAATTCTCGATAACTCGAATCGGATGGGACCGAAAAAAACTTTGACTTATCGGAAGTTCGACTTATCATTAGTTTCGATTCCTAACGTTTAAATAATAAAAATCTGAAATATTTAATTAATATGCAGATAACTGATAAAAATACAGAACACATAAATTGTTTATTATAGAGAATGTACACTACAAAAATCAAAATAAATGTTTATTTTTATATGCATTTCATTCTTGTGAGATAATCCATCATTTTACGCTGCAATGTGCAGTTTTATAATTTGAGAAACAGTAAATGTTAAAGCTTTTTCACATATAGTTCTTCCGCAGCAACATAATCATTTTCTTTCGTGGTTTGTATGTACTCTCGAGGCAACCCTCACTGCTTTGATCATTTTTTTAATATGCAGATAACTGATAAAAATACAGAACACATAAATTGTTTATTATAGAGAATGTACACTACTTAAATTAAAAGGTTAAGAACAATAACAAAAATCAAAATAAATGTTTATTTTTATATGCATTTCATTCTTGTGAGATAATCCATCATTTTACGCTGCAATGTGCAGTTTTATAATTTGAGAAACATTAAATGTTAAAGCTTTTTCACATATAGTTCTTCCGCAGCAACATAATCATTTTCTTCCGTGGTTTGTATGTACTCTCAAGGCAACCCTCACTGCTTTGATCATTTTTTAAAAATTTACAATAAGCAAATTGTCTTTATCAACCCATTTTAAAGTTGTTTGCTTTAAATTTAGTACTCACTATCCCACTGTCGTTCATTAAAGATTGAAGAAGCTAAACTTTTGAAAAGTAAATTTCTTACTGACGCATAATGCAAGAAATAAGTGCTAACAATACAATAAGATCCACCACAGGTGTTATTCCTTTATTGAACACTGCTTCAACAGATCTTTTGGCTTTCAGATTTTCTATGCAAGAAAGTTTTTTTCTGCTTTTTAACAATCAAATGTTTAGTCACCTCAAAACACTTCAAGTTAAGAGAAGTAAACTTTGAGATATGGAGAAAAATTAATATGGAATTGAACACAAAGGGATCGTGACCGAAAGGGAAATTCGAGTTATAGTAATATCCGAGTTATCGGACTTCGAGTTATCGTGAATTGACTGTATATGTATTTTGTATCTAGGAGGGGGGAAATACTTCTGGAATAAATACCTAAGTTCTTTAAAATTCTAATTTTAATAAAGACAACAATTCTAAAAGTCCAAATTAAATTAAGGACAGCAATCTCTAAATGGCTTCATCGGAATAAAATCAACAGTTCCTAAATAGTGTCAACAGGGCCTAAAAATCTTGATTAGAATCAGGACAACAGTTCCTAACTACAGTTGATAGTACCTAAACATTTCTATAAGATTAAAGCGAACTGTCCTTGAAAATCTGTATTTTAATAGTGTTTCTTAAACTCTATTAGGTTAAGGATCCTAATTAGAGGAAAAATAAGTTCCTAAACAACAGTAAAGTGCCTGAAAATCTGTTTGAATATAACCAATAGTCTTTAAAAATTGCAATAAAATAGTGCCTTATTGAGCATGTGGAAAAAAAGCTAAGCTATTACTACCACATAATTTAGATTCATATTGTAAGGACCTCTAGGAAAGGACGTATCCCCGCACAGACCAGAATTGTAAAGAAAAATAAATTGTAATTTATGTCAGTTGTTACTTAATGTGATTGTTTAAAACTTCAAACACAGGACAGTGAATTACAAACATTTTATATGATCTAATTAAACATATTTTTCTGTCAAAATCTAAAAGACTTGCTATTTGATCTGTGAATGAATTTGATGTAAAATTAGAATGGGAAGCTTTTCATTCTTCATAATTTTTAAGTTAATGCACTCAAGATTGCTTTTGTTTTTAAAATGTAACATCAGTGGCAGTAAAGACTGGATTTTTTACTCAGCATTATTTTTTTGTGGCTTAAATTGCTGTAGCAGATAAAAACACCCCTCATTCTAGTTTTTTTTTATATAGCTCAGTACTAAAGAAATAAATGTGGCATTGTCAGTTAGTAAGTATAGTAATAAATAATAAAGGTTTAAAGGCAAAAAAAAAAAAAAACCTAGCAATAATATTAAATAACAAAGAGAGGGGGGAGGAGATTTTTTGCCATTAATTTAATCTTCATAACCTTAACCGGTCATACATGTAATTTTTTTAGGCTTAGTTAATCACTAAAAATAAATCTGAAACATAAAGGGAATTTTTTTGTGTTCTTTAATTCATATTTCTGCTATTTAAAATCGCACCAAAGTGATAATTAATGAATGAATTCCCTGGAATTTTCTCGCAGTCGTTCATGAAAATTTAATCTGATGTAAATGCAGACAAATGCATATTTTTTTGCTCTTGATTTTTTTGTAGTGTAGACCCAGCTATAGAACTCCAGAAAACATGAATTTTATTGCAAAATCTGCATTTTCATGTATTAACTATATCATAAAAAATAATTCACTCATGGCACTTAAAGTAATCAGAAGAATAATTAAACCCTTCTAAGGTTCTGAGGTGAAAATTGCTGTGTAAGAACAAAGCAATATTAATCTATCTAGGGATTTTTCTGTATAAGTTGTTTTTAAAAATCCCACTTATATCCTTAAATTATTTATTGCAAGATTATTGATCCCAAACTTTTCCTTTCCTTACTATCATTAAAAATTGAGTCCCTGTGCAAATGGTGAGAATTACATCTAACAGAACAAAGATTTTCAAAAGTTGGGTATGAGCAGTTAACTGTTAGTAAATGAGTAATGTTTTTCTATAGCCATTTCTATGTGTCAGTCAATATATTCGTATAAAACAAGAGAGCTCTTAAAATTTAAAAATGCATGTGGAATAGTGTTATGAAGATTTTTGCTTTAAGTTCTATTGCATAAGTAGTTTTGAGTTAGTCTAATTAATATAAATGGAAGAAGCTCTTATGAAAATCTATATTTTTGAAGTGATATATTTTTTATACAAAGAAGTGACAGGGTTAATGGAATCTCTTTCATATATGAGCTGTGTATACAAAACTACTGGTATACACATGGAGTTATTACAATGTTTGACTTTTTTTTTTTTTGATTTCTGGAATGCAGAAAGTATAAATTAAAATCAGCTTTAAACTTTACTATACATTTATTTTTAGTGGCATAGTTCCTAACTTTCAATTTTAAGGTATGTCAAATTCAGCGTTTAAAAAGTTTTACGAAAGAAAATAGTGGAATTTAACAAAAGGAAAAGAAAGAAAGAAGAAGCATAACCTCATTAAAAATTACTTTATATTTTTGCTTAGTATACATTATATTAGTGCACTGTTTACAAAATAATAAGTAAAATCAATAACATGTTTAGAGATTGCTATTCAATTTCAGAAATGTTATAAAATAGCATAAACCTACTTCTCTCCGATATTTATTATGTATTAAAAATAATAAAATAAATGCATTATGTTTAGCATTTTGCATAATTTACATTTACTGACCGGCATATGTTCTTTAAAATCAACGTACAGTTTCATCTTTTACTCATATCCTGTAGATTTAATTTAAAAGCTGAAGCTACGCAGATTTTCAAATTTTTCAAAACACTCAAAATAAGTTGTACTTTTCTGATTTACCTTTCAATGTAAAAAAGAAAACTTTGATCATTCTCTGTCTGAACTTGTAATTGGAAATAGTGTCTTGACATGCAGAACTTGGACGGGAGAGGGGGGGGGGGGATATGTCTTCATGAGAAAAATCTTGTAAAGAGTTTTGAAATGCTTTAAAAATGTTACTGAGAAAATATAGAGGATGCCTATCACCTCCCTCTGGAAGGTTTGGGGCATCCAACTACAATTTTAAGGAAGATTATTTTTGCAACTGTTGTTAGAATATGCAAAAGAGGAAGGTTGATTTTTGAAAGTGGTGTAATCAGCCATTTTGTTAATTAGCCTATTTTATCCTTGCAACTTTCATAGTAAAATATTTTTCATTGCTTTTTCCTTTTTTTTCGTGCACAAAACTCAAAAAAGTTACAAATTTTATGTTATTTACTAATTGATGACGTACAAACAAGTGATATCTGTATCGAAATATTTCTGTAAATAGGAAAAAAGTGTTTTAAATACTTTGTGCCAAATGTTTTTTATCGGTGTGTTTTCAACATCACACAATGTTTTATCCATTAATATGGTCTACTACAAGCACTTATTGATTGAATGACAATTTAGCTGTTAATAGTATGCGTTTATTTAGTGATGCTTTATTATTGAATTCTTTAATGAAAAAAAATTGAAAATATTGTTAAGTTATAGCTATTGTTTATTATTATTGATCATCATTTTTATTTTTGAAAAGTGTTAAATATGTAATTATTTATGAATGTTTTATACTTTTTTATTGTTTTAAAGACACTGCATAAAACTAAAAGCCAAAGTAAATCTGACTTTTTTTCCGTGATAAGAAAATTAAAAAATCTGCCGTTTGGTGATGTCAATCACATGTTTGACATGGACAAGAGAGCAGATGCAAATATTGGTTTACTTTTTTTATTCAATGGAAAATCTCCAAAAGTGGCATTTCTCCTGATTACTCATTTGTTTACCTTTGTTTTATCTTGTAGTGAGCTAACTATCATTCTACCGTAAGTGTGTCTACTTGAGATTTAAAAGAAGAAAGGAAAAAAAGGTCTTAAACTTCCTTTGGGGTACTTTCATTAGCACACCCATTCAATGTTAAACTCCATAGACCATCTTGAATACATTTAACTTGCAACCAAGCGGATTAAAATATTTGAGAACATTTTTGTGATAAAGAGTTTTTCTAATTAAAAACTAAAACATACATAAAGAGTAGGCTTTTTTTAGGCCTGGGATAAAGCAGATCTTTAACTTTTTCATCAGAGAGAGTTCCTTCTTGAGAAGAAACTTGTCTTTAGAAAATCTAGTCTTTAACAGAAAAAAAAAAAAAAAAAAAAATCTAGATTTCTCAACAGTTACCCTACTTATGTAATTTTCCATCTAACTATTCAGATGATGGTTTCCAACTTTAGTAACTATTTTGCTTAAATAACATTTTCCTTTTTATTACCCCTCTACTTCTATAATAAGCTTAGCCCCACTCTAAATTAGTCCAACCAAGAGGGAGTCTACTGTATTTTTAAACAGCTTAAAGTATAATGAACATCTTTTAATAAATCGAGTAATTTGAATCTCTAATGTCTAAATAATGTAGCAAGGAAATTCATAATGTTTACTTTTTTTTTTATCTGTTTGTATTTGTTTCGAACAACAAAGATACTAACTTTAAATTATAGAATAAATGTAATGAATGGGAAGAGACTTTATCAAACTAAGTGTTTTATTATCTTGTACAGTTTTGCCATTTCATTTAAATTAATTTTCTTTCATACATTATTCAAAGAATTAAGAGTATGTTGAAAATGAAAAAAAAAGGGGAAAAGTGAAATTTTAATCTGATTAATGTATTGTTGTTTCAAAAATGAATGGCAAAATTTTTGTCAATGATAATAAAAAGCAAAATTCAATTTCTTTTCCCTTACTTTTAACCCTACACTGCATGATTTTTTGTTCTTTGAAAGACATATATATGTTTTTTAGTGTAATAAGAAAACATTGGAACACAGTTTTAAAAAAATAATTTTGAAGATAGATGGTTGTATTTGCTTTAAAGATACTTAATACTTGCTTTTTATGATTGAGTTGCCTTATGCATAGTCATAAATAAAAAAAGTTCATGTAGCCAATTGGCAACGCTATGCAGTGTAGGGTTAAACTTCTAACTAAGGAAACATTACATTGAAGAAACTGCATAGCATCTGAATGCTCTTTATCCTACACTATTTAAGGTCTAAGGTTATTTCATTGTTACGTGTAATAAATACTTTGTAAAGTGCGTATCGAAATCTTATAAACATGAAGAAAATAAAGGAAATATGATTATACAATACAATAATGAATTTTCATAATGCATTTTTTATTAAAACTCAGAAATTTATTTTCATAAGGACAGCATTAGTTTATATGAAAAAGTAGTTGAATTTTTACATAAACTATATAAAATACAATTAAAACTGTATGTACTTTGTATTGGCTTCAAAAGAATTACACTAATTGTGAACATTTTGAAGCGAATAGTTTACAAAAACCCAACCAACAGTGGTTCATTTGACTATTAGTTCAGTTTTCGTAAGTCATTCTTTTTTACAATGATGGAGAGGCTTCATTTGATAGCCTTGAAAGGGCTGTTTGCTGAGTTTTTAACACTTTTTAACTATTTTCTTTGTACTTTTATTCACATTGTCTTATTTTATCACACAACAAAAGCCGTTCAAATTTTTTGAACTATAAATGTTTTTAGTAAAAAATAGTTTTTAGAATGTACTGCTAAATGTGAATTATTTGTATAATATAGCAACATATAAGCTCTATGAACTGATTCATAACATAGCTTGTTTCCATCACAGGATGTGTTCATATAATGCATTATGGCTATTTAATTTCCAGTTTCCTTTTTCTTTTTGAAAATTTTACTTTGCATGACTGACTGTTATTGATCTCCAATAGAAAATAAACTTTAATGCTGTGATAACATCACTATCTGAAATTTATTACAGGGAAGAAATAGTGAGGCTTTTAAGAGGTTATAAAATTCAAAATTGATTTTTTGATGCATTTTTAATGAAATTTTGAGACATTAAAAAAGAAATTTCTCATGGTAATTAGTGAGCACATTTGTATACAATGACTATCATATTTGCTACTTTTTATCTTTTATATGAGCTTTTGACAATCGCTTGAAATGTTTGTAAAAAAATATTTTCCTAATAAATGTTTATCCACTATATTTCAGTAAAGAAACGCAGGCCTATGATATCTAAAATTTTCAACTGGTCATTTAAACTGTACTTTAATCATAGCAGAATTAAACCTTATTCATGCTGAGATATTTGTAACAGAACCTTGTTGTTATTGTTTATTGTGCTTGGCTTTTACCGTCCAAGAAGGACCTTTGCAAGACACATTGGAACCTCTCACTTTCAATGAGCAAAAGTAGCCACTGTAGCAGTGAAAAGATTAAGAAACCTACATAAAACGTGTGTCAGTTCAATTTGAATAAAAACAGGTTTTTTTAAAAAATAGTTACCCATTTACAGCCTCTGCAGTAAGATTTAAAATTGTGAGAATGACCTAACTTTTTATATCAGATGTAAAAAAATGAGGGGGTGAGACTAAAAAAAAAAACGAAATTGAAAACTAAAGACAACCCTAATATATATATATATATATATATATATATATATATATATATATATATATATATATATATATATACACACACACACACACACACACACACACACACAAGCACACCATGAGTCCATGATTAATTTGCATAATCTCCATTTTTGCAACTGTTAGATGCATATTTCCAATTTCAAAAATTGGTACTACATTGTAATGGTATTAAAGTTTAAAGTGGAAAAAAGAATTAATGAAATCTGCAAAATCGTATCACACTCATGTTTAGGGAAATCACGAACATAAAAAAACGATATTAACGTAAAAAAATTGACATTAGTACAACCAATATTTTCTGAGATGTAACATACCTATTTTTTGCATAATATTTTACGCTGTTGGTCATTTACATCTTTTTGAAATACCATATAGCTGCTTAATAAGTTTTTTTTTTTAATTGTAATTTTGTGGTGTACTTTTATTTATCTCAATATAACATTCCTTTTATTTTTCAATAGGAATGAAAAACTTAAAATAAATAGTTTTTTTTTTTTTTTGTTTTGCTTCAACAATTGCTGAATATGTGCATTTCTCCATCTTAACTTTCAGCTTGGTCCTGTAGAATTTTGAAATTCAATATCTCTTTGAGTTTTTTGTCTTACTAACTCCTTTTTTTATTGTCTGTGTGTGTTAGTATTGTTCTTTTATGCTTGTGATTTCTCTATATGTAAGCTTGAAGACCTTGAGACTATATGCAAAATTAGACTTCAAGTTTTTCTACGTTTTTTTTTTTTTTTTCAAGCTTTTAGTACCTTATCACTGCATCTTATTTTGATCATTTTTGAAATAGTAAAGTATATATCTAGACTAATTAGGTCTAAAGGTTGTGAAAATAGAGATTATGCAGATTAAATGTAGAATGCTGTGTATAATGTACAATGTACTGAATGTTTGGAAAATAAGTACTGTACTTTGAAATGATATAACGGCAAATCCATGACACATAGAAAGGTGAAGCAAGTGGTATGTTCCACAGGCATGTCTGGAATTTTTTATGCACTCATTTTCAATAGTTAAGAAATTAAACATTGGAGGGTGCCGGAATCAATATCTTTTGATTTTAGTATGAAAACCAGTGTATAAAAAATTCTAGACTAGTTTGTGCAACAAACCACTTGCTTCACCTTTCTATCTCCCACAGTTTTACTGTTATGTGATTTCAAAGTAGGGAAGTTCTTTCTTAAACACTACGTAAATATAATGAAGCCAAGCAAACCTCTTATATGCTTTTGTAGTCTTGTGTTGTAATCATCATGATTTTAGTGCTGAATACTAGATATGGTAGCTGAAAATAAGCTTTCTGATATATATTGTATATAAAAGTACTGAGTATTTTTATATTTACCTTTGTGAGTTTTTCATTTAAGGAACAATTCAACTCATATGTTGCATGTAAATTACTTTTTTTGGTGTAAATTTCTTCTTTTCAAAAATATTTGCAGCCAGTGATACGTACCAGTGTTTTTGATGTATTATTCATTATTATAAGTGTTTCATGTTTATATTTTTATTCATACACATAAGCTTGTTTTATTTGTGCTTATGAATGCTGGTGGCTGTGCCATATCATAAAATTGCTGTGAGAAATAAATTGTTATTTTGATTATGAATCCTTTTTCTTTTTCCTTTCATTCTTGCATGCTTTTTTATGTTTACAAAGTGAATTCACTTGAATTTATTGTTTTAGTTATATAGAAGGGAAGGTATTACTCAGATTTTTTTTGCTTCACCCAATCATATTACAAAGTTTTGTTTCTTATTGTTTTTTTTCTTTAATTGATGTATTAGTTTTAATCAGACAAATACATAGGCCAGACTTGCCAACTCTCCTGTTTTAGGCAGGAGGCTCCTGCAGATCAATCTGTGGCCTCCTGTCTCCAATGTCATTTCTCATGCTTTTTAATCACCAAATTTTAATTGTCAAGGGTATAATAATCAGATGACTTTTTAGTTTTGCGCGCAGTTTTGTCCGGAAGTTATAGCTAACTTAATGACTATTGAAGTAAAGGAACCCAATTTTTGTTACAGAAAAAATATTTTGAATTGCTTCCGAAAATTCTTTAAAAATATAACTGTTATATTCTGTTCTTTAATTTTTCTGCAATTTATGTCTAACAAAGATCAAAATCATCAATTTTGAATTAGCATTCATCTGATTCCACGATACAAACATTTCTCCTGCCGTTTAATTTCGTTTCTCCTACTTTTCTTCTTCATAAGGCTGGCAAATCTGATAGTCAAATCTGGATTTAATGCATTTAATTTGGTTCAACAATGTTTGGCAGTCAATGAAATTTGCAAGAGATTAAGTTTTCGTTTTATGTGCATGAAGGGCCTTAATGCTTTCGATTAAAGCTCTTAATTGATTGTGCTTGTTTACACAATAATCTTCAGAAATCTAACTGCTCCCAGAATGGCATTCAACATCGCAAAGTACCTTCAATCGCAATGATTTGACGAATAAAGACTTTTTCTGGAGCTTGTAGAGCGAAAGTTAGACTAGGCATACTTGTAACAGTCAAATATTTAAGTGCTATTTGTGAGAAAAAAAGTATTACTTATAGTTTGGAGAAAGAATCCATCAATCTCATTTGTATGCATCATAAATATATAGTTATCGATCTCCGGAGTAACATTCCTTTGAAAACTTATATCAAATTTTGTCTATTGACATTGAAATGAACCAATAAGATTAAATATGTTTGTAACATATTATCAAAGAATTGAACTTTCAATTTTTTCATATAATAATACTTGAAATTCCTTCTTAGGTTTACAAGTCATTAATTGCATCAACATTTTGTGCTCATTAAGTATCATATTTAAGGGCGTAAAAATTAATTGATAAAGTTTTGTATAACTTATCAAAAGCATCTTTTAAATAACTAAACCAATATTTTGAAGCATATAAATCAGACGAGAATATTGCTTTGTCTTTTAATTGTATGCTGAAAAGGTAGTTCTCTATAAGTGACAATGAATCAAAAATAATTACGTTGCATTTTAAGTTGATATTTCTTGAAGCAAAAAAAAAAAAAAAAAAAGACGAGAAAGAGGTGTAGCAGTTTGTTTCTTATACGCTGGTTATTCTGTCGAACACTTCTTTCTGGTAAGTCGCACAATCAACGTTCTTGACTTTCCTTTCAGTTTTCTTGATGCAGTAGTGTAATAGGTGAGAAATATTTTCTATGCATTCAAACAAAGCTACCAGAGACACACCTAGCCAGAGTCCAAGTTGTCCCCCAAGTTGACTGAATAACTCGGAATCCTATATAAACAAATTTTGAAGATGCTATTATGAAAAGTAAAAATATATAAATGCATAAAATAGTGAGTAAACGCCCCTAAGCTAGGGCTAAGGCAGGAACATGCAATACACCGCCAACTCGCTCATTTCGAGCCACATGGATCGAAATGAACGAGTTGGCGGTGTATTGCATATAAATGCATGTTTTTTTTAACAAACCTAGATGAAGTATTTCGAGTTTTTTACACATTTTCAATTTTACAAATAAATAAAAATATATAAAATGCCTTCCCAACGGAACAGATTTTAAATTATGTTTGAAGGTCTCTCAGATTTCTAACATTCTCATTCATTGATTAAATGAAACAACAAAATGTTAATTTTTAATGATTTAACAGCTAAGTATTTCTCCAAAATTATTTGCTTGTCAGTTGTCACTTAATTGGCTAATACGCAGAAATTACGATTATGTGATCAAGTTGCAAGACGGGCAGAAGGGAGCAACATACATATGGATTCAGCTCTTATAGGCTCAGCATATGGATTCAGCTCTTAAAACGATTCCTGAAATTTTACTTGATCTTATTTTATGTTTTTTTTTAAAGAGTAAACTGTACTGACCGTACCTTAATAATATATCAAATTAATTTTCTGTCTTTTACATAATTATTCACTGAAGTTGTTTTCATTGCCTCTCGCTTATTACATTATTTTACCTCACTGATGAATCACACCGATTCAACTCTCAAATGTAGGTAATTTGTTTCTCTCTTACTTTATATCGATCAGTAAAAGTTATCATTCATATACCTTTAGTTATGGATCCTGAAAGAGTAAAAATTGGTGCTTTTGAAAGTTAAATTTGTTTGAGAAGTAATAAGGACATGGGTAGGGTTAGACTTTTGCGTGGTAAGGGGGGGTGGGGGCGGAGGCTGAATCCTCAATCAATGACAAGTCAAAATGAAATTTTCAAAAACAACTTTTGTGTGTGCGAGGCATGTTCGGTAGGAAGATTTTCTGTTTGATATCGAAACCATTCGTTTTTAAAATTGGGGATCGGAGGAAAATCTTCAAAGGATAAACTTTTAAAACTGACGTCGAAATTCGCAAGTTTTCGTTGTGTCAAATAGATAAACATACTGCTATTCTTAATACGTAGTACAGTTTTATTTCATTCGCACTGGCAATGTGTGGTGATATACATGGATCATACAATAAACTGTATATTATTGTATTTTCGATTTTCAAGTAAATTAAATTGCATGTGTCGAAATGAAAAAAAAAAAAAAATATTTTTTCAACATTATTAACAACTGCCATGCTCAAACTTCTCTACATTTTATCAACCTGATGATATTCATGTACAAACAAATATGAAGAGCGATGAAAAAAAACTTTTTTAAAGCAATGAATAAAACTTAAAAATAATTCGAATTTTTGTTTCAGTTGAGGTTGTTTAGATGAAAGTAAAACATCACGCTTAAAACACATTTCGAATATATGTATTCTTTGTGCTGGGTGCAGATTCTTCTTTATATGTTTAATATTTTGCTTCTATCGCTTTTTTTCTAACTTTTGATACATTTGCAATTTTACAATTACGTTATCATATATATTTTTTATATTCATAGCTGCAATGTGCTCCAGGTTTTTTTTTTCAAATTTTGCAAAACTTCATGCATGAAATTTACTCAAAATAAAGTCGACATAGAAAGGTATTTATGATCTTTCTCGAAATCGTGAATTCAAAACGACGAATTTGTGCATAATGACGGTCATGTTTGTTTTCTGTTCATAATGTTTAGATTTCATGTTATTTTCTTGAAAACATTAATAACTTCTACTTGTGAAAAAGAAATATTCGAGTTTAAACACGGGGTTTAGCTTGCTCAAGTCCCTCGAACACAGCAAACTTTAATTGATGTTTTATGCTGTTTCTATAGCTATGCAGGTCTTTTTCTTTTATTAATATTGTTATCAGTATTATTCATTTTATTATTGCTATTGAATTTTGACTATTGTTATGACATCAGAACAAAATTAACCTGGACATTCATTATTGAGCTGGGAATTCAAAAATTTTAGTAAATATTTCCTTATATCATCTCTAGAACATCGTTAAATCGAGTAGTATTAACATCGACTAACGTAACTCGCTGCATGAAGTGAAGAAAAAAGAGCAAACATCAAAACTTTGAAACTTATTTTGTCAGATTCACTTATTTGTTACAACATATATTTCTTCAATAAGTTATTTAATTATGTGAAAATATATCGGTACATTAGTTGAAATAAATTAAAAGTTCATTTATTGGCTTACTTGGAACATGGGTTCTTGTTTATAATACGTCACTTCCAGTGTTTTGTAATAAACTTTCAACTTTGCCATTTCCTGTCTTAAAAATGAAAATTTAAAATTAACTCTTGCTCGCTTAAAATATTTGCTAAGTTACAAACACTTGTTTGTTACATTACACGAACAACACGCCGATTAAAGGGTGGCGCATGTATATATTTTTTTTCATTTCTTTATTTTTCAAAAAATGTTATCTATTTCTCGGAGTCAAAACATCTCCATGATTGAATAGTATTTTGCTTGTGTCATGAAATCTTTTGAGAATTTTGAATAAAATTACTTCGTTACTTTGTAATACTTAAAGAAAATGTCTTCAATGGTTCACATGTGCCCCCCCCCCCCCCCCGGGCATGGGGCGCATATGAACAAGATTAAAAATCTTTCTTAAAATTGATTTCTCTAAATATAAGTTATACCTAGGGTCGGTATTAAAAACTAGATCTTTTTCCCCCTATTTTTTTTTCGCTTCAAACGTTTAATATCTCAACTTTGCACCTTATTTTGAACATTTTCTGTAATTGGAAGCATGCATCTGGGGCGAAAGCTTGTGAAAATAAAAGTCCTCCAGGTTAAAGGGGAACACGGTGTATATTCTTTCTATCTACTTCTATCTTTCTATTTCTTCATACAGAGGTTGATAGTGTATATTTTAAATTTATGTGTTCATTAAAACTAAAATATATGTCGTATTTCTTATAACCTTTCAATAAAACTAAATAATTGACCAACTCTTTAATTACAAAAAGAAAAAAAAACTTTCCTACACATAAATAATAGTCATAATAGTAATCCTTTGAATACACTGCTCGACATTGAAAATGCAACACCAAGAAGGAGTGGTCAGAAATTGATGAAATTTGGTAAGAAGATAGAGACAGCATGGAACAATAAGTGATATTTATTTCAAAATAAATAAGCAAAATTTAGAGCGAGGACGGCGTCGGCTCAGTAAGAAGTAGAACCACCGCGGACAGCGATGCACGAAGAAACACGTCTAGGTATGGAGTCAATAAGCCTGCGGATGGTGTCCTGAGGAATGGCACTCCATTCCCTTTCAACCATTTGCCACAGTTCGTCCTCTGAACGAGGCAGTGACAGGTTCTGCAAACGGCGTCCAATCACGTACCACACATGTTCGATTGGTGACAAGTCAGGAGAGTATGGTGGCCAGGAAAGCATCTGTACACCTCGTAGAGCATGTTGGCTGATTCAAGCACTGTGAGGCCGGGCGTTATCCTGTTGAAAAATTGCATTTGGCAGACCCTGAAGGTAGGGGATTGCCACCGGCCGCAGTACATTATCTACATATCGTTGGGCCGTCATAGTGCCCCGAATACGAACTAGAGGTGATACGGAATTGTATGCAATAGTGCCCCAAACCATTATGCCACGTTGTCGCGCTGTGGGGCGTTCCACAGTTACTGCCGGATTCGATCTTTCTCCACGTCGACGCCACACACGTATGCGATGACTATCGCTGGGCAAACAGAAGCGGGATTCATCTGAGAACACTACGGTTTGCCATTCTGCCATCCACGTCGCTCTGGTCCGGCACCATTCCAAACGTTGGAGTCTGTACTGTGAGGTCAATGGCAGTCTTCTTAGCGGGAGCCGTGATTGCAGGCCACGTGCAACCAGTCGACGGGAAATGGTTCTGGTCGACACAGGAACATCCAGGGTACCTTGCACGTTCTGCAGAATCGACGTACAAGTGACTTGCGGGTCCGCCACAGCTTGTCGGTGAATCCGTCGATCCAAGCGATCTGACGTCACTCTGGCTGCACCTGCACCCCTCAATGTGGCTACATTTCCTCTTTCCAACCATCTCCGACACAGCCGATGCACAGTGCTTGCATCCATGTGGGTATCAGCTGCAATTTGACGTATGGACCAACCTCCCCTTCTCAGTCCGATCACCATACCCCTTGTAAAGTCGTCTATATGCTGGAAGTGTCTTCGTTGAGGACGGCGTGGCATTTCCTCCTATCACACGTATCCTTCGAGACAAAAACCAAATTTCTCCGATAATTAGTCTGGCAGAAAAACCAACATGAACATAGCCCACTTTTCAACTTCATTCTCTTATATCTTACTTCACGTGCTTCGGAGAGCTGCGCATTTCATATCATTTGCATAACTCAGTGACGTGCGTCTTCGGTAAAATTTGCATGAATTTCTGACCACTCCTTCTTGGTGTTGCATTTTCAATGTCGAGCAGTGTAGAATATGGGAACAGTTCAAACTTGCCCCACTTGTTGCGTGTACAAGTGCCCAATCATCTACATTAGGACTAAATTGCAAAAATAAAGAATTCTTTCAATGAAACATTGAGAAATTTCAGAAATTTACCTGAATATTTCTACAATGGTTTGTAATATTTAAGTTTGACTTATTAGTTAATTTAAAATGTGTGTCCACGTGAAGAAATTACAATGCGTCGCAAAAGTTTAAGCACAATGCAAATTTTTGAATAAAAAGAGAACTATTCAGCGGAATGCTTTCAAATTTTTACTGCAGGTAAGAAAATATGATCCCAAACAAGTGTCTAGAGTTTTGAAAAATATAACCGAAACGAAAATCAGAAATTACAAAAGACATTTTTTTGGCTGTCACAAAAGTTTATGCACTAGTCAGCTTTTATGTAAATATCTCTTAAAATGTGCCTAGTGGAGAAAAGACGGGCCTTTTTTTTTTCAAACTATAAAGTGAAGAGATTGCTCAATGAATAACCAAAATCCCAAGATCTCTGTAGTTCTCTTCTAAAGAACATGAGGAAATTTAGAAGCGGAAATTTGAAAATGAATCCACTTTGCTAATTTTTCGTCTTTTAAATCGGTCCTAGTGTGGTAGTCCATAGTGTTTTACTTTCTTTAGAACAAATTCAGACATGCTTATCAATCAAAAAGGCAAAGAAAAATTACATTTCTTAAAGATGAAGGGATTGAAAAAACGGCTCGAGTACTGACAATTTTTCTCTTAATCCAACAAAACTTCAACGTGGATAAGAAATAACACGTGACAGTATAAGTAGATGAACAATTGAATCGGGATCCGTCAAAAAAAAAAAAAAAAAAAACATTGTTTGAGCCTTTTTGAAAACTGTCCCAAATAAGCCAAATTTTAATGGGAACTCACAGCATGGTTGTAAATCTTATTTCACGTAAACTCAAAGTATATTAAATCGTTTTAAAAAAGAGGAAAAGATGTAAACTAATCATGGAGAGTGAAAAACCAAGCCTAGCAAGTTAAAATATGCTTTTTATAAGTAAATTTTTTGGAAAATGCTTTTATACTCAAAACGTTTCTCCTTGACAGGAAAGGCAGAACAGAAAATAATGTTTAAAAGAGATTAAAGAACTTTATAAGTGATTTAAAACGCTTTTGAATAGCATATTGAATCAAAAAAAAGAAAATAGGCACGACGGCAGCGCCAACAAATATGAAAACTTGAGCAATTACTTGTGCATTTTTTGAATCGTTAGAACTCAACACTCGTGTAAACGGGGCCAATATATCCATGTACTTATATGCAGCAGAGGTGACGGTAACTGTTGCGCGTTCAGTGGTTTTTCAAATTGCAAAAAATGCCAACTTTCATGTGTAGCTATGTACGTACAAGCACAAAAGCAATAGGCCTCACGTTGAATAAGAACACTATAGTAATAGAATGACGCTTTTTTTAACCAGACGAGCGATCGACTGTCAAGAACGCAACTGAAGAACATTCTAGAATAATTCAAATTTGGTCATTCACATAAATTTACATTCTGTTTGATATTTTTTCCGGCGATCTCCGATGCTTTTGTGCATGCCTCAGGTCTGTAATGGTTTTATCAAAATAGGGATGATGGTAATAAGAGAGATAAGGAATGTGAGGAGATTTTGCTGTTTTGTTGAGTTCGTTTATTTGACGTCTTGGTTTTGGTTTGTGTTGATGTTTTTTTATAGATTTATTCCCCTTCTTTATCAGTTCTAGAAAAACAAAATAATGTCGGACTAAGCAGAAATGCTGCTTGGTGCATTTTCTTAATCAAGCTGTCCCCCTTGTTTGAAATAGAAGCGTTCAACGGTGCTAGGCGCGGCTTTCGAGGTTGGACAGTATTTAGAAATTTTCTACGAACTCTGAAAAGAACTTGGTAGAGTAAAAGAGAAATGATTGAATATTCTAACCTGAGGCTCGAACTTGCAATCTCCGAGCTCACAGTCCAGCCTTAGCCATTCTAACAACCGGGCATTCGTTTAAAATAGCAGAAAACATTCGATATATAGTCAGAGGCAATCACACTCGATTGGATTTTCCCACCCTGGTTCATATAAGTTTTGATGCTATACCTAAGTTTTAAATTATACTTGACAAAGGCATTTATTTATTCTTTGATAGACAACTAACCATACATCTCGAAAACATACTACTTCCACTACCATTAAATGATGATAACACACCGAAATAACGTTGAAAACGGTTCTTAACAAATGATTCATTCATGCAGGAAAACAGCATTTAAAATACCAATAAAAAATAATGCTTCTGTATCGCACTTGATTTTGTTGCAATGAAGATGTCAGTTATGAGTTCAAAAATGAAAAAAGTGTTAATTTTAATTTTGTATGTAAAATTCACAAAAAATGAAATACTTTACTTTATTGTTTCATAAGAACTTCTTGTAAGAGCATTTTCATTTTTATCCATCATGAACTAAAAGAAAAAAAATTATAATATATATATATATAATTTAAGTGCATCTATCTTTCAAAATAATCAAAATAATTAAAAGTAATTGAATAAAGAACGCAAAAATGCACATAATTTTAAATGAAAAGCATATTTCAGATGTCATTCTTTACGAGGTAATTTGAATTTCGACTCTAACAAACGGAATAAAATATATATTTGTTCCATCTAAAATAGTTAGAAGAAAATATTTTGTTTTCAGTGCACCAGAAAACCCTTGTTGTATAACGAACATAGATAGCATATTGTATTTTATTTTTTTAACTTTTTGCTCAGAAAGGCTTTTGGTTTTGAACTGAAATGTTTATTAGAGAGAAAATTGAATATACACCTTAACGAACTCTTCATACTACGCAAGTCTTTGAAATTTCATTCCTGTTACTCTTTTTTTTATTTAAATTTTTGCATGGAGCAATCGCATTTTTAAGAAAAATAATGAATATATCTGATGCATTAGATTAAACATTTTCCTTCCCTCTTTTCCTTTTTTTTCTGCAAAGTTGATCTAAGTCACCGTTTTAAAAATTCTTTCATCTACGATGGAATAAATGTTTAATTTCAAGATTATTAGCATAATGGTATTAGTATTAGGGATGCACCGATTAATCGGCAGAACCGATTAATCGGCCATAATCGGCCACTTCGCCGATTAATAATAATCGGCAAAATGTTGCCGATTAATCGGCGGAAAAATATTTTTTTAAATATTTTTTAAAGCATACTTTCACCAAGAAACTATAATAAATAATTTATTTACACGAAATAAATGTAACTTTCTGCAATCCTTACTATAACATGCAAGATGGGAGTGTGTACAGAGTAAAAACAAAACAAATAGTTTATTCAGTGCATAACATTTTTTAAAGCATACTTTCACCAAGAAACTATAATAAATAATTTATTTACACGAAATAAATGTAACTTTCTGCAATCCTTACTATAACATGCAAGATGGGAGTGTGTACAGAGTAAAAACAAAACAAATAGTTTATTCAGTGCATAAAACTGAATGGAATATTAAAAGAGAACCCTAAAATTCCTGAACTTTCAAATTGGAATCAGAAAACATGAGTGCTTCATTCTATTTATAATCAGACAAATTTTGCCGATCAACAGGCGGAAAAAATGTTTTAAATAAAATTACTTTCAGTATGCCTTGAACAAGAAACTATAATGAATTAATTTACAAAATATAAACAATTTTCTTGAAACAAAATTCTAATATGTAGTACGAAAGTGTAGTGAGTAAAAATAAAACAAATAATTCAAAGAATGAAAAAAAAAATGCTCTCAGTTGATATACATGCTTCAAAAATAAATTTTTCTATTTTGCGTAAATATGCATATATAGACAATTTTGAAACATTTTTCATATGTCGGTACTTTTCTCCTTAGCATAGCGCTTTTAGATAATCTCTAATTTTCAAAACAGAAAAATCTTGAATTAAATAGCTACTTAATTGAAGAATAAATTAGTGTTTTAATTTAATTTAATTAACTATAATATGAAAATTGGTTCAAATAAATTTGATAAAATGTTGAAATTATTTTTGGGAAAATTAGGAAAATGGAAAAAAAAAATCTTGTCTCTGACATAAATTAGTAACTATTTCTGAACTCTGAATCGAAAAGAAAGGGGGAGGGGAATTGATGGTGAAATGGATGATATTAAAAAAAAACTGATCATTAATCGGCCTGACCGATTAATCGGCCGATTATCAACAGCCGATTAATCGGTAATCGGTAATCGGCCAATTTGCTTATCGGTGCATCCCTAATTAGTATTATTATAAAACAGCTAATATACGTTATCATTTTTTTGCTGTTTATGTTGCAAAGATTTACCTTGCAGCTCTATGAAATTATTAATTCAAAATTCTTTTCATGGCAAGAAATTGTGGATAATACTTCTGAAAAACTCTACTTTGTTTTACATTTCAGTTGTCATTATTCAGCTCTGTTATAACATTCTGTATATTTTTGCCATGACAATGTATGTTTTGGTTATGTATTCAGTTTTATAAAAAACAATTACTCAAATGCCATTTTTTCTGCATTCATAATACAATTTGCTTCTGTCAACTGAATTTGAGCTTGAAGAGTAAACAATCTGTTAAAACTAAAGAAAGCAATGTCGGTATTATGAGATTAAAAAAAAAAAAAAAGAAAAAGAAAACACGGTTGTGAATAAATTGTTTTTAAGACTTTGTGAATACATTGTTACCTTTTTGTAGTACCACTCTGAAGGCCATTCTGCTAATGAAATTGTAAATTCATACTCAATGGACCTGAAAAATGAAAAAAAAAAAAAAAACCGTTCTGTATCAAATACAAGTAAAAGTACGCAACAAAAGTTTTCCTCTTGTGAGGAGACAGAGGGGTGGGGAACCGACGTTTTGTACATCACATGAAATCTATTGCGCCTACGTGTTTCGAGAACAAGGAATCCTTTTTGCAATGCAAAAAAAAAAATCCTTTTCCAGATGCTGAACAGTAACCACAATGAAGTGATGTGAAGTATAAATCCAACGTTAAAGCAGCACAAATATACAGGTATCACATCAATTGCACGAAGGTATTTATTTTCTTCACAATGAAGTGACTCTATAACTCACATTATTTATTATTTGTTTGCAGACGTTTTTCTCACCAGTGTTACAGCAAGATTCGTGCTTAATGGATTCGAGCTTGATTGAAATAGATTTGTCATCATCTTTTGTTTTCTCCTTTTTAACATTTTAATTTTTCATATCGTTTTCTTTGTTTCAAAAATGGATATAATTTTTTATAGTAATTCATTTAAAAATAAGAATACACTTACATTGAACTCGCGCTACGACGCCATTCGAGTTATGTGAAGGGGCTATAATACAAGTTTTTCACGAGTAACGAATTTTAGCCCTAACTTGAATTCCTTGATCCGCAACATGAGAACTTTTAGAACGGAATCGCGAGTCGCAAGTATTCTTACTATTATTGGGTAAATATTGTTTTACTGAAAAGGGAAGTTCCCACCCTTTACTAGAATTAACATCGCTTTGTTAGTGTGTACAAATAATTACTTCGCAATTTTCATTCTTTTTTTTTCCTTTATTTCAAATAGAAAAGTTAGTTTAACATATTGACACCTAAAACTGCTATCTTATCTAAAGCTAGGATACATCAAGTTTCTTAAAGAAAATGTGAAGCTCCTCGAGATGCAGGAGAACACTGATAACGATCGGATTAGTTGCACAGCACCAATCATTATCTTCCTTTTTTAAGATATAAACTATTCATCTATTATATTGTAGTTTAACTGAGTTTCATTTCATTATTATAATTATTGGGCAATACTCATAGATTATTGCATTTTATGTTTCTCCCTTACATTGAGCATTGATTTTGTACTTCATAACAGCATTTAATGTTGAATAAGTTTTTTTTTTAAATTAAAAGAGAAAAAATTCAGTTCTATACTTGGAAAACATTAACATATACTTAATACGGAATGGTTTAAAGAAGTTTTAAGGGTGTTTACAAATGTCTAAAATTATTGTGTGTGTTTATCAAGAAGTCTTATGCATACCCTTTTTCAGAACATGAAATTTCTATTTTTGCGAGGGTCTTCCAACGCGCAAATAAAGAATCTACTGTATTTGAATAGGGAAATTTCAATCTATTAAATATTCCTACTTTGACTGCTAGATATTGTTAAGACAACTTACAAAACACAAAAACTTACCATCGCCGAATTTTAAACTCAATAATTGATTTTTAATGAATTTTTAAAAAACCCACGCGCAAAAAAGCTTGTTTTGAAAACGAAACCAGTGACGTGAAATAGCTCTAATTTTAGCTTTTCAAAAATTATATATTGCAGCTTTTTTATCGTTTCATTGCGGAGTTTTTTTTTCCTTCCGCAATCAATTAGTTTACTGTGTATTAATTTACTGTGGAAATTGGATTCATTAAAATTCAATCCAATAACCTGCCACGGATGTCAGCGTCGATTGTTTTGAGCTTTTTGCGATGAAAACCATGTTCAAATTTTTAGCAAGGCATTACTTCATGACTTCTATCTTTTCCCGGCAGCCTGCGAGAACAACCTATGACAGTGCGGAAAATCAGTTTCCATTCGGCCAATAAGCAGTTTCTCGCTCCAGGCTTGGCACTCTAGCGAAAAAACCATGAGCCTTCTGACGTCACCGACACTTAAACTTTAAAAATTCTTTAAAAAAAACTGCTTGTCGTATCCCATTGTTTTTTCACCGATGATGATCAAGCATGGTGTTCTATCATGTAAAAATGAAATTAAAAAAACGCGAAAACTTCCCTATTGGAAATAAATTTCCCTTAAAATTAAATTCTACTCAAGTGCTTGACGGATTGATGATTTCTTGCTACGAACAATGGCGACGTAAAAAGAAAACAGTTTTTCGATTGTTTTTTTACTGACATTTAAAAACCCTTTACTAAATTTTTCGTTGTGTAAAAATGATCACATAGTTGTAACCGTTATGAAACATCACGGTTTGTGTTTCTCGCGGAGAGCTGGGATATTACTTCATCGTGGATTGTGTGTGTTTGTGTGCCGCTATCCCAAATAACTAATGAACAGAGTATTACAGAGGTGAGTGGATTTTAGTCAGTATGTTGGTGGATTGCATATTGCATAACTAATCCCTGTTAACTAACGTTATTGCATTGCAAACGTTCAGTGAGTGAAGTATTTTAAATTTTATTACTGTAGCAATCTAAGTTTTTGGATATTATTTTCTTTATTATTATTATTATTATTATTATTATTATTGTTAGCAGGGGAATATGTGGTAACGTGAAATCGCTGGGAAAAGTGAAATGTTAAAAAAAAAATTCAGTTTGCTGTGACACTTATCTAGCAATATGTTCTTAAACGTATAATTGATTCCAGTCAAAAAAGAAATGGCTCTAAAGATCAAGGAAAATAATAAAACGAGTAATTTTCAAAATGACTTGTATTAAAGAAATGGTTAAGTCAATTGTTTTATCCTTTATTAGTTCAGATTCGATTGACAAATCTACCAAATCACAATTAGTTATGTTTACCTGCTTTAGGCTTCCTGGGGGGGGGGGGGGGGGAGCGGGTTTTTCAAGTGTTTGTTCCTTGTAACTCAAATCACACAAAAACAATTAAAGCATTAATACTGAAATCATTGATTTTTTTGCATTAAAGTTGAATCATCACATAAATGACTCAATCAAAATGTTTCCTAAACCAACATTTGAACATGAATGAAAAGTTTTCAACTTGTTGAATATAAGTACTCTCTCTACACGAAGATCATTAATAATTTATGCACATGAATTCAAAATTTTGTACGGAAAAACCCTATATCTTCGACATTTGTAAGAAAATCATTAATGTGCAAACGCCAACAAAAAGTTCTTATGTTCAAAATTTTTTCCAAAATTATCCACTTACTTGCACGGAAGTGGGCATTGAAAGTAATCATGACTCCATAGCTTCTTGACTTCATCCATACAACAAACTAAAAGAGAATATTTTTTGAAATCCTTTTAGTCAAACGAGAGAAGTTGCTCTAGTACTCAAAGATTGTAGTCGAAATACACGTGAAGCATCAATTAGGGTACATTTTTTCGAGGTTTATGACCGTATGGAACATTAAGAAGCGAAGTTTGTAGTTTTAGCAGTTTCTTGGATATATTTTTTTTTAAAGTGGGAGATAGCACTTCAAAACTTCGTCCATTTAACGTTTACCTCAACATTTCCTATTTTACTTCGTGCTATTAGAAAGCAAATATAGAAATATTTATCCCAAAAGACGTTATTAAAAATTGATGGCTTATGATAGAATACTGTTTTTAAGAATAAAATAAAGGATTTGTTTTGTAATCGACATTGATATTTATTTTCTATATTGATTTCAGGTTTGTCAGTTATGAGGGTGAAACAGGGGCAATTAACCTCTGAATCTTGGGGGGGAAAAAAAAAAGAAAAAAAAAAAAAAAAAAAAGAACACGAAATTAAAAGAAAAAAAGCAGAAATAAATAAGACTCACACATATACAAACATACAGTGTGCGGCCTAATTATTTGGGATACGACTCAAATTCTCGTAATTTCTCGTTTGAGCTAACTTTTTGAAGAAATATACCGATAACCATCAACAGTTCTTACTCTTCATTGCTTCTAGTATCATTGTTACTGCTGTTTTAGTAATAGCAACACAGCCATACTGTGTCATTTCGCAAATAAGTAAGGTTATACGTGCTTCATTCACCCTCTCCCCCACGTGTAAAAACAGCTGCTTTCGTGAGGTTAATATTGAGTATTCACAATGGTGAGGGGGGGGGGTGCTCTATACGGGCTCTTAGTTTCCATCTCAAGCATAAAAATGCACCGTTTCATTACAGCTTGATTATCAGTGAAGTCAACACAATAAGAACTGCAGCACCATTATGCCAAATTGGAATTCTGGTGCTTATCAATACTGACACGTTTCGTGAAAATAGATTTTGAAATTAATGTTTATTTCAGAAGTAAATATACATTTATTACAAGCAGTGGCGTTGTAACGGGGGGGGGGGGGGTGGAGTGGAGAGTCCGCCCCGGGTGTCACTCGTCCAGGGAATGACACCCAACATGGACTTTTTAGTTTATGAAACTATATATTTTTGAGTTATGAACTTCAATTCTGAAAATTTCCTCCAATATTTCAAGTTAGTTACTCTAGCCAATCCAATAGAATCATCGGGGGATGGGGAGGGGGGATCCTGGTGACGCCCCTCTGGAGTGTTACACTGAAATTGACTTGAGATTTTATGAAAAATAAAGATACTTCAATTTGGAATTTTCCCAGGGTCGTCATTTCAAGTTTTTCCAGTGTGTGGGAGGGGGGGGGGGGGGCAAAAGGTCCAAGCACAATGCATTTTCATCGGAAAAGATCAAAAGCCACGCCCACTTATAGGTAAATACATTGATTTCTAAGTCAGGGGGACAATTGACCCCCCTGCCCCCCTAAATGACGGGCCTGAATTTTCCCCCTCACATTTTTAAATATATTTAAGCTATCAAATACATTAGTTTCACTAAGGAGCCATTTGAATCGACTGACCCCTTTTGAAGAGGGGCGGGGGGTGACACCTAAATGCATTTAAGGGTTACTGAAAAATATGAATACTGAAACTCTGATACATTTAAAAAATCATATTTCTTTTGTCAAATGCAGTAGCATCACTGCGGTGTTTGCTCCAGGTGAGTTCTCTGGAGGGGGGGGGGGATACCCAAAATACATTTATGAGTTTGAAAAATATTCTGTCACAATGCTCTCCTGTAACCTCTGGTTGGGGTGCCCCCGTTCCCCCCTCCCCCCAACATGAGTAATGGCAACGCCTATAAGATGTAACATTTGTAATTGAACTTAATATTTCAACTTCTGAGGGTTTTCCTCCTTCACGTAAGGGTCAAAAAATAAATAAATAAGTAAATAAATAAAAAAATCAGGAGTCAGAGTCGGCAGTTTGTACCGGAATCGAAGTCGATCATTTTTCCTCCGACTCTGCAGCCCAGCACGTTATACTTAAGTGTTTTGCCCGCAATTCAGGGGAGATTTGAACGCTAAGAAACAAATAATAAGAACAGGTGTATAATTTTGAACAGTAGTACCGTCCTTTTAATCGTCAAAAACGGTTAGCCCTTTCTTCCTGACACTTCACTCAACAAAGTCTAAGCAAGTATTGTGTTGCAGTGTCAAAAAACGACAGCATGTGCTCTGAGATTTTTACAGTGCCATTGGTCTGCTCAAGCATTCGTAACGTAAGGCTTTTGGACCCTCAGTCGGATTGCACGTTTACTGCAATCAGTATTTTAAAAATATAGCACTAAATTTCCACATGAATTAGCACAAAGTATACTACTTGATGAAGAACACTAATTTCTTTTCTCATAACATCTAATTTTAATTCCTTTTATGTTAATTAAAATTTAAAACACATGATCAGGGGAGGAATAAGTTTTTCTCACCTGAAGTTTGGTTTTCAATGTCACATACAGATGCTGAGAAGTTTGTTAATAGAAAAGGATCGATGCAACCACAATGGTTATAGGTTTGGTCTTGCAAACGGAATTTTAAACAATCCTAAAAGAAAAGAAAACTAATTAATTTTTTAACTTGTATGATAAAAAATGTCAGAGACAACTAATTTGTACCTTTTCTCTTGAAAAGCTTAGTGTAGATTTTTTATTTTCGAAACTAGAACGTAACAACTTAGAAGTTGTTACTTTAAAATTAATAAATTACCTTTGCTTTATGCTTACTCATGAATGAAGGATTTCTATGAGGGTTGGTTCAAAAGAAAGGTTCCCAAAGAGCTCCAGCCGGCAAGCAAAGCTGCGAGATGATACCTGGCAACACTGCTAAACGAGGCTGTTTCCTTACTTGTGACTCCCCTTTGCTGCGCAGCTAATTTTGGTTCAGCAGCTGTTCAAGTTGGAGATTCCGAATGTTGATTCCGCTAAGTATAAGATTCGCTCAGTAATGAGCTTTCTGCACGCCCCCTGTCCTGTGGATATTCATCGCCAGTTGACACAGTTGTATGGCGACAAGTGTATGTAAATTCAACTAAAAAGTTTAATAAATGTGTAGAAGCTCTACGTTCAACGAGTCTGGAAGTGGTGCAAGGAGTTTAGTGGCAATCGGAAGGAAGTCCACAATGAAGTAGAGAGCGGAAGCCCACAGAAGAGTCAGACTTCTTGTAGTCTGTTATACCTCTTTGCAGTCTGGACGTCCAGCCTAGTGATTATCAATGGTTCCCCCAAGTTTAAAGAACACTTGTAAGTACAAGCAGGTCCAAGGCTTGCGGAAAGGCGACGAAGTCGTGAAACTCTTCTTCAACGGGTTCTCACCGGAATTTTACACATTGGAATACATAAATTGAACTACCTTTTTCTAAAATGCATAGAAAAGGATGGTGATTATATAGAAAAATAGAGGGAAATTTCTTCCTTCCAGTGATGCAAATTTCTATAATGATAAATACAATGCTGTCTATTAGCGAAATTGACGGGAACCTTACTTTTAGATCAACCCTCGTTTTTGTTTGCCATGTGACATGGTTTGCTTATTTGTATTTTCAATTAATCAAGTTAAATTACTGAATCACGACTTTACTACGGTCTCTTTTTGGATATTACATCGTGATCCGATACGTTCACTGTCCAGTCCACGTTCCTCAAAGTTAGCACGCTGTCCTACTTACCGATACGACAGCGATAAATGGTAAACGATTGTCCTTATCCGACATTGGAGACTGCAAAATGCATTAGGGCAATTCCACGTGACTCACGTTACAATTTGACGTGATTTTACAAAAGTAAATGTTATATATATTAAAGAAATACCATGCCTGATTTAAATAAAGCTGTTGACAGTCATCTGGTATGTAGTGAGAATCTGTGGATGTCATCATTTTAAATTTCAACAGAAATAAATGGTGTTTCAACCTGAATTTAACAGCGTGACTCACGTTACAAAAAAAAGGAACTCAAATTTTTTGGGTAATTAAAAACCTAAGATTCCTGCTCTTTCAGAATAATAAAATTTAAAAACTGCTTTTCATGACACAAAATACGTTTCTAAGTTGTGATATATACGAAAATTAAGTTCATTCTGCAGACACTAATTAAGTTATTCAATATTTTGAGTGTGACTCACGTTACAAAGTTTCGTGACTCACGTTACATCTCCGTTTTAGTCCTTTTCTTTACATCTTATTTTGAAAATTTTGTGTAGAGATTTCACCTAAATTCAATTAAAATGAATGCTTAATGGCTTGTTTTCTTTAGTTGATCAGTTTTAAATACAGTAAAAAATCTCCGAGCGGTCACTTTTACAAAGCGGCCACCCCTCTTAACGGGCAAGTTTTCGCAACACGAATTTTTTGTTCCATAGACCTAGGGTTAAAATTCTTCTTAACAGCTGCCATCTAACCCCTCTGAATGGTCAATCATCAATTCAATTTTCCAAAACATATGTTTGTCTTTTTTTATACTACTTCCCATATTTTCTCTGTGGCTGCATTGTACTGATTTCAAATTCTCAATTCATACATCTGGAAACTTTTACAGAATATTACACACCATTACATTTCATCTGATACCAATCATAACATTTAATGTTGCATAATGGCTGTAAAATTAGTTGACTGCTGCCAGAAGTAGGCTCTTCAAAGAACTTACTTTTCTCATCCACGACTACTGATGAATAATTAAATTTTAAGCATCTCAAAAGAGAACAAGTGAGATGTTGACCTTGCTTTTTAAAATTTCTGTTATGTTCCAATTTTATATGTATAAAAAAAAATTCTCTCACTCAAGCTAATTTTTTAAATCATTTTTGATTAGATTTTCTTGGGATAAATAATTTTTCAGCATGAGTTCAGTGGACATTGAAATCTTCTTTTCAAATGTATATTACATTTACGGATGAGTATTGAGTAACTCACTTATGACTACAGTTTAACTGTGAGGTGAATTAACGGAATTTCTCCTTGTTTTGGCGAGTCTTCCTTAGTGTATTTACGTATTTGTGTACTTGTTGAAGCGATATTTAAGAAGTTTGAATTTAGCCAAAATTTCCTTTGAACGTTTTATATGTTTATTTTTCAGCTTATATTGAATTGCTAGAGACAATATCCTTAGCTTTTCGACTTTTCTCGTGAGACATTCTTTTATCCAGAGACAATGTTTCTGTTTACATGCAATTTACTTCCCTTCTTGCTTCAATTTTTCTCGGCACCTTTTCTGTCATACTGCGGTTACTCGTTAAATATTTTAAAAAATTCTTTTACTGGAATGAAAAACCTTTCTTAGGTACGGAAGAAAAATATGTGCATGCATAAACACATGCTGCACATTGGAAAGCTGAGGGCCAAAATAGGGACCCCGTGCACTAATTGAAAGATTACAAAACACGAAAAGAAATAAAATTACGCTATTTATATTTAATTTTATCAGTATTATTAATTATATATAGGTGTATAAAAGTGCTAACCCTCCCTTTAGACCCTAAAATACCATTAGGGCACATTAAATACTTTTAAGAAGTTAATATTAGCTTATATTGGCTGTAACTCACTTTTCGCGTGACTCACGTTACAAAATAAACATCCTTATTTTTTGAATAAAAAAGCAAAAAACTCTAAATTGGCCGATAATTTCTTTTTTGTAATATACATGAGTAGGAGAAACAGGAAAAAACATTTCATTTATAAGCTATAAAATTTGGAAATATTAAAAAAATTAAGTTTTCGTGACTCACGTTACACAAAATTTAATGGTTTAAAAAACTACTTTAAAAAATTATTTTAAGAATAAATTTCAAAATGTACTATTAATAATTGTTTTCTTATCGAATAAATCTGCCAGGAAAAAATGCAATTAAATTGTGGAAACATTCTAAACCAATAAAATATGCTCGTTTAAAATTGTGTCTAGCAGAGAGAGACTTTCACAAGATTGTGAGCTCATACAACAAGTTCTCTTACAAAAAGAAAATGATTCGACTGAAGTTACCTTATTCTAATTTGTAAACTTCAATCAATATAGAGAACGTACAAAAAAAAAAAAATTAAGACAATTTTTCAACATTTTTTTTTTTAACACCGAGTTCCCATGTTGCCTGGAATTGCCCATTAACTCATTAATGCCTGACATTTTTTTTCCAAAGATATTTTGTATACTGGTTACAAACAGTGTTTAATGGACAGGAAAAATAATAAAAAAATATTATGTAAAAAATTATTTTTTTTATTAAGGAAAGAAAAATCGTCCCTTAAAAGTTACGATAGACCAGTGGTTGGAAAAACTACATTTCTTTCGCAGCGAACTACAACTACAACTACTTTGTTGTAAATGTAGTTAACTACAGCTACAACTACTTTTTTTTTAATGTAGCGAGCTACACTACTTTTGAAATGTAGTTGCTACTTCGCTACTTTTTAAAAAAATTAATAAATAATACACCGATTGAGGATCGTCCGAAAAAATTCGAAAAGTGGTTTATATTAAAAAATTACCTCATTCGAATATGGAATAGAAATAGGAATTGTCTTTGAATTTATTTGTTACTTTTCCATTTTTTTCCTTTTTTTTGTTAAAATTTGTCCTTTTTAGATTTTTTTTTTAATTTTTACGAGTATTCGCCACAAGAAAAACCTTGTTTTTTTTTTCTTTCGTTCTCTTTTTTTTTTAAATTTTTTTCATTTATTTATGTATTTTTTTATTTCAAAGTAGTTTTCAGAAATCGCAACAAACTACTATTTTTTTGTATCGCGCTACTCACTACTCTACTTTTTTCAAAAAGTAGTGCGCTACACTACAAACTACTAAAAAAGTAGTTTCGCTACTTGTAGCGCGCTACTTCCGACCACTGCGATAGACCCCAGAGGGTACATATTTTTTTTACTAAAATGTTTTTCTGCCTACGATATAATATTTAAAAAGACATTTTATAAGAAGAAATAAAATGAGCAATTAACATAAAGCGGGAAGCTGGGAATAACTTTGAAAACTTAGCTTTTCTTCTTGAGATTGTGAACGATGTAATTTTTGATAAAGATCATACACTGGCGGAAAAAAAATCCCAACACCAAGAAAAAATTTCTGTAGAGTAATGAAATTTGGGTAATGCAATTGTCTGGTTAACATGTTAAATTGATTAAATGTGCAAGATCACTGGCTAATTTAAGCTCATGAAAATGCTGTTCAAATGTGAAATTATGTTAATTTAGTAGAGGGTGTAACCTCCAGAATTTCGAAGGCAAGCTTGCAAGCGTGCATGCATTATGTCATACAGGTGCCGAATGTCACTTTGTAGTATGGAGTTCATGCTTGTTGCACTTATTGTGTCAATACTAGGATCGTCATTGCTGACTGTGGATGATGCTCGAGGTACAGTACCATGATATCCCATACGTTATCAACTGGAGACATACCTGGTGATTTTGCAGGTCATGGCAACATGTCAGCACTCTGTAGAGTACATTGCGTTACAGCAGCGATGTGAGGGCGAGCGTTATCCCGTTAGAAAACGTCCGCTTGAATGCTACTCATGAAGGGCTGTACTACTGGTTAAATTACCAGACTGACGACAAATTTTCAGTCAGTGAGTTTGGGATAACCACAAGAATGCCCCTGCTCGTAGGAAATTGTTCCAGAGACCATAACTCCAGGTGTGGGTCTCGTGTGTCTAGGCCGTAGACCGCTTGGATGCAGGCGGTGCCCTGGCCTCCTTCTGACCAATATACAGCCACCACTGGAACTAATGCAGAATCTGTTTTCATCAAAAATTACAACAGATCTCCACTCCGACCTCCAGTGAGCTCTGTCGTGGCACCACTGCCGTCGGAAAAGGCAATGGTTTGCAGTCAATGGAATATCTGCTGCAGACTGCCTGGCTCGGAGCTGTCCTTGAAGTAAACAGTTTCTTACCGTTCCTAGGGTCACGACGGTACCAACTGCAGCTCGAATGTCAGCCGCAGATGCAGTACGATGCGCCACAGCCGTGCGCAAGATTCGGCGATCTTCCTTCTCAGTCGTGCCACGTGGCAGCTCGGAACTCGATCTTCTTGAGGTAGTACCATCCCTTGCCCATAGCTTCCAATAATCATGCATGGTGGAAACATTTCCACCCAAGTCTTACTGCAATATCGCGAAATGAAAATTCACTTTCTCGTAGCCAAATTGTACGACCTCGTTCAAACTCGGTGAGCTGTTGATAATGGCTTTCTTCGTCTTCTTAAAGGCATGCCTAGCTAACATGAGCGCAATTCGTCAAATTTCACGGAAAAATAATACACACGAGCTTCACAACACGCTTTTAAAACAAGCCTTATTTGCATGTTCTGAGTGACGCCAGCTGCGCCACACTTATGTGCGGAACGCGAAATTTCAATCGATGTCATCTTTCAGTTGTATAAACACGCCTACCAAATTTCGTTTATCTAACACAAGTCTTTCTTGGTGTTGGGATTTTTTTTTCCGCCAGTGTATTAAAACTGCTACAGAACACACTTTACAATGGTTATGTGCTGCAATCTGTTAATAACGAATTGAAATAATACCAAGGTACTAATTGAACACTATTATTTTGTTGAAATGTTCATTTTGGGGAAATTCAGACTCTTTTTTGGACCGTCCCTAAAAAGAGACGCTAGGCATTAATAAGTTAATATTAACAACAGGTAAAAAAGTTATGCGTTTTTTTACCTGCTTATTCGATTTCGATTACGTCGTTTCCGTTAAGCCGATCTCGTTTATCGGACCATTTTTTAGAGGCCGGAGTTTAAAAACGAGGGTTTGATGAGTTTCTTTCGTGAAGGGCCTTTTTAAAGCTTGCTATTAGCCTCTCGGATTGAATGCAGTGCTTTGATAACGGTGCAAGTGGGGAAGTAAAGAACAGGACTAAAGAGAAATTTATAAGAGGGTGACGAAACGTTATGGCAGTGAGCAACGAACTGTTATGCTGAGAAATGTAAGACATCTCGTGTAGATACAGCAGCGGTGGACGGTACAACAGCTTGCCAGCTGTTAGATTTGGAATATTATTAAAATATGATATCAATGCACTAACAAAGATTTGATTTTTCTGCGTTCAAAATCATGTATAAGAGTTTTGGTGCTTATAGCTGCAATTACCATATCAACGACGATGCTCTAGCTATGAATGGCAATAAATCGTTGACTTTCTACGAATACCGCTTTTATTTCTAGTGCAATAATAAGCGTGTAATAATCAGGAGCTAAGTGTATTTAAAAAATAATAAAATAGAAATTGATACTATTTTACAATCATACACTAATTTCAGTTTAATGAGGTTACTAGTTTTTTTTTTGCTTAAAATCGTGTGATTGGCTCTGCCCTTTAAAAGCAGCTAATTTCTCCATCTCTGCTGATGACGTCACGATTCAAGACCACCACGATAACAAAAAAAATAGTGTACCAAAAGGAAAAAAAAGAGACGAGGTGCAAAGCTAACAAGCGAGCTGTCTGCACATCTTTTTCACTGTTATGTTGCAAAGACCATTTAACATCAAGTTACTTTTAATTATAATGATAATATTTTGTTTTTTATAAGCTGTGAATGATTTTTTAATTATGTTGAATTAAAACGTTTGCAAAACGCGCTTTAGACCATTTTTTTTCTTTTTCACCCTTTAAAAGGAAAATATTTTATTTTCTTAGAGAAAATCACGTTCAGTTTTTTTTCCACAGATATTTTCTTTTTATTTGTCATAGATTTAATTTTATTCTGCTTTAATTTCTTTATCCAAAACATCTTGAAATAAAACTTCACATTGTACAGCTCGAAACAGGAAAAATATTACGAATTAAAATAAAAAATGAAGGAGTTTAGAATTATTTGCATCTCTAGTAAAAAAAAAAAAAAAGATACTTTAGAGCCTTACAGTTGAAAAAACAAAACGAGACAGAAATGTTTTAAGTAAATAGCTACTTTCCCAAGAATTTTAAGTTCCCAAAATCACAATTCCATTTATCTTCAAAATTTATTGAAAAAAAATCAAAAATTTGGATGCAATGTCAATGATCTATTTTCCATTTATTATCTACTTTAGTTTTTTGTTCGGCTGTATATTAAGGCAGTACTAAAAAATGTCACCCTCCATATACTCATAGGGAAATAAAGTAATGAACATCTTTATGTACAATATTGAACACACGTGTAATTTAATTAATAATAAACAAAACGATCTGGGAGTTATGGGTTAAACACATTGACAAATAAGCGAAGAATCTACTGTCAGTATTTAGTATTTGTTAGCTTTTCAAAAAATATTTCAAAAAGTGGAACAATGTTAAAATATTATTCCCATCTTATACAATGTCATCTCAAGAGATAAAAAACAAACAATTGAAAATAAATTCATTACACAAATAAATCAAACTAAAAACATGGACGCATATGCATTTTAAAAGCTTAACAATATTTTTAAAAAGTACACGAAAGATAAATAATTAAACTAAACATGTATGTATTAGTTTTAAATCAATAATATCACTAATAACAAAATTATTGAAAAAAAAAAAAAAAAAAAGAAAATCGTACGAAGAAAATTTTATCCTCTTAATTTCATGAAATATTTATTCCGAAGATTTTTCTTTTCGTATTCTTTGTTAGGAGAGGTACTTTCCTTTTTTCGGCATCATCTTTATAATATTTTATCTTCATTATTTTCTATGGCTAAACTAGCGAGGGATTTTAATTTGTTCGGCTTCAATGCTTAATGTAAATACGTTTTTACGAGCTTCAACGTGCTGAAACTTCTGTTCCAAGGACAGTAACTGATGTAGTTCGTACAATTCTGAGTAAAATCCATAAATTTAAAAGCATTTGTTTCTATTTGTTTTCTCAATAAATTTTAGACCTTCTATTTTTCTTCCCCTGAATACATCTATGACATCAAGTGGCGATCACAAAAAACTCCCAGTACATATTTTAACAATAACTCGTAAGTAATCTAACTTTAAAGTAAGTTACTCGTACATAAAGTAATGTTGTGAAACTTACTTTTTTGGATTCTGATTTGTAGTGGAGGGGGATTTGTCCCGATATCATTCGACGTCCGTGACATTTAGAGGTGCTTAATAAACTTTATGTATTTCTCTTATTATTAATTGGTGAACAACTTTACTTTGAAGTTATTTACTTGAGAATAAAATAATAATGTACAATTCAAAATAAATTTTCCAACGGCGAAATTTTGGGAATAGTAGGGTGTTAGCTTTTCAGGGGTGATGTATCCCTTTGGATATGATCCTGCTGTTTAAAATAGGAATACTTCCCTTTTTAGTCTACTTTCCCGTTAAAAATAAAAGAAAGACGAAAAAAGTATTAGAAGTAGGTTAATGCATCTAAAAAATATCGCCAAGTCCAAAAAATATCGCCAAGTTAAAAAAATATCGCCAAGTTAAAAAAATATCTCCAAGTCCAAAAAATATCGCCAAGTTAAAAAAATAAAAAGGTAAAATGAATATCGAAAAATTAAAAATTTGAAAGTAGGGTATTGAGATGGGGAATTTGTGTGTCGGTCCGTCGGTCTGTCGGTCGGTCGGTCTGTCTGTCCCTCCCTAATAACTTTTGAATGAACATTCCAATTTGGACAAACTTTTTTTTTGCTGGAAAGATCTCGGCGAGTACAGCTCATTCCCATATTTGATTTTTCGATTTGAACAATTTTTGGTTCAACTTTGAACCGTTCAAACAACCTGTCCTGCGATGCTAACTTTTGAGTGAACAGTCCGATTTGAACAAACTTTTTTTTGTTCGAAAGATCTTTTAAAGGATACTTCATTCCCGTATCTACATTTTCGATTTGAACAATTTTTCGTTCAACATTGAACCGTTCAAACAAGCTGTCACCCCTAATAACTTTTGAATGAACAGTCCGACTTAAACAAGCTTTTTTTTGTTCGAAGCATCTCGGCAAGGATACTTTATTACCGTATTTAAATTTTCAATTTGAACATTTTTGGTTCAACATTGAACCGTTTAAGCAACCTTTCTCTGCCTAATAACTTTTGAGTGAACCGTCCGAATGGAATAAACTGTTTTTTGTTGGAAAGATCTCGGCGAGTACAGCTCATTCCCATATTTGATTTTTCGATTTGAACAATTTTTTGTTCAACTTTGAGCCGTTCAAACAACCTGTCCTGCGATGCTAACTTTTGAGTGAACAGTCCGATTTGAACAAACTTTTTTTTGTTCGAAAGATCTTTTCAAGGGTACTTCATTCCCGTATCTACATTTTCGATTTGAACAATTTTTCGTTCAACATTGAACCGTTCAAACAAGCTGTCACCCCTAATAACTTTTGAATGAACAGTCCGATTTAAACAAGCTTTTTTTTGTTCGAAGGATCTCAGCAAGGATACTTCATTACCGTACTTAAATTTTCCATATGAGCATTTTTTCGTTCAACATTGAACCGTTCAAGCAACCTTTCCCCACCTAATAACTTTTGAGTGAACCGTCCGAATGGAATAAACCTTTTTTTTGTTTGTAAGATCTCAGAGAGCCTTTCCCATACATTCCCATATTTCGCTTTTTGATTTGAACCATTTTTCGTTCAATATTGAACCGTTCGGAAAAAAATTAACATTAGCGTCTACGGGGAATTTAAGTTGAATGTTGATCCTGAACTTAAAGTCGGATTTCCTTCAAACTAACTTTGTAAGAAAATGGTTTTGATAAATAATGTTTGTAAAGTACTTTTCTGAGTAATCTTCTGTGAGGACTCTGATTCCGACTCCGACTCCGCAAATATGGCGAAAATGCAGGCTCAGAAAAAAAAAATGACTGACTGTGCAGACGATTTTTTGTTTATTTATTCAATTGTTTTATTTTATTTATTATTATTTTTTTTCTTGGCAGACGATTTTTTTTGTAACAAAAATTTTTCATTCACGAGAACATTTTATTCTTTATATGTATTAAACAACTGGCAACGGATTAAAGTGAAATTCGAGACATTTTATTAACGGACGAGTTTTTTTTTCCTTTTTTTTCTTTCTTTGATAAAATGTGTTTTGATGCTCTTTGTACTTTTATTTATTTATTTTAATATTATTATTATTTTTTTCTTTTGAAAACGATGGAGGATTTTTTCTACGGAGGAACTGTAACAGTTACACTCTTTAAAAAGGTGCGACAAAACTTGATTTAATCGTTAATTACTTTTTACGTGTCTATTTCATCTGATGAGAGGGGTATATTTCGCTTTTCGAAATCAGCTCTAAGTGCTAAAAAGGTATGTTTGACATAATTTTCAGTCTCAGGTAATCAAGAGAATAATGATCAGATGCGAGAATGCCGATGTCGATGTACGGGAAAGTAGGCTCGTTTAGTTCTTGACAGAACTTCTTGTTAATAAACAGCAACGCACAACACTTCATGCTACTTCCTTCGATTTGCCTCCCTCTTTCCGTAAGACCAGAAACTGAATTGTGATGTCATAAGCCTTGTTTTGTGTTACATGGATGCGTTTTAAGAAAGATTTTAACTTATAATTTTGAAAATTAGTTATTAATGAATGAGCCTTATCAATGTTTGCTTTGTTAAAAAAATCTTTTTCTACTTACAATTTTGAAACACGATCATCTTCAGAGAATTTTGTTTTTAACCAGGCAAGTTTTTTTTTCAGTTGATTTTAGTACTTTATTGAACAAAGTAATTTTTAATTAATATATGAAGACATGTTTATCAATGTTATTTCCGTGTGCCTAAAAGAGCATAAAAAGAGAATAATTTTAATACCTTACGAGTAAATCAGATAACGTGTATTTAAAAATCGTAATATATTTTGAAAATTTATTTATCTGCATAACATGTTTGTATTAAATTTACAAACAGACATATTATATACAATATACAAAAATATAATAATGATAACCACCTACTTCTTGATTCTGGAAGTGCCAAGTATCGTAATTTTTGCACTGGTCACGATATGGGTCTGGCAGACGAAAGTAAGCTGTCTGAAAATAAAATATTATTCTTTTAAAACTAAGTTCAAAAATAAACGTAGTTGAAAAGTAGCAACTGTTTCGCTTTTCCTCTCTTTCCTATTTAAATTAGGGGAAACGGTATAGTTATTGGCCATTTCGACTTTAAGGCTAAAAAAACTAGCTTGCTTCTTGTCAAGAGCTAGGTAAAAAAAAATAATTTCTGGGTAGCATAATTATTCAGTATTAAAAACATTTCAATGAATTTCCCCTAAAGGATTTAGTCGCTTTGGTATTGCCGATTTCTTGTCATGGCTATTAAAAAATGCCATTTTCTTAAGAAAACTTTAAGTACTATACACTGTAAAAAATAGATGTTGTTTTTACAGTATAATACTGCTAATTTTATAGTAATAAACTGAAAAATTGCTAGTTTCAGTTTATTACGGTAAATTTTAGTTTCAAAATGGAGCCTCTGCTGCCAGTATTATACTGCTGTTTTTACAGTACAATACAGCTAATTTTGTGGTAAAATTGCTAATTTTACCGTAGTAAACTGTAAAATAGCTAGTTTTACAGTTAATTACTGTGCTTTTACAGTTTTAAATTGGAACCTCTGCTGTCAGTATTATACTGTAAAAACAACAGCTTTTCTTGCAGTGTAGATTTTTTTTCCATGTAATATTTTAAAAAGAACGCAATGTTGTACGATTATTAAAATGCTGTATAATATACAGATGGGATGCCTAATAAGCAGATGTGATGTGCAATATAATCTTATCCTCGTATAACTTAGAAGTTTTAGTGAAGCCAATAACTGTCACAATAATTTCCCCCAAAAATATAGCAATTTGCCTGTACAATTTTAAAGTTGATTCTATGAGAATTTTGCGAAATATTGCCAAAATATATTATATTGCCAGCGGAATCTCCATCTTGAACAGCTGCTGAAAGAAGACTAAGCGCCCTGCTCCACATTAACGTAAAGCAGAAAAATAAAGCAGAAACGTAAAATGGATTAAATGGTATTCCTATGGAAAGTACTCGGATTTTCGGTATTTGCCTTCGGTTTCGGTCGCGTTTTCCGCTGATGTGGAGCAGGGCCCTAACTGCACAGCGAAGCTCAGCCAGAGGAGTCATAAGTAAGGAAACAACCGAACTTAGTAGTATTGCCAGACATCGTCTCGCATCTATCCGTGTGGCTACAGCTCTGTGGGAAACTTTCCTATGGATGGACCCCCGTAGAAATCCTTCACTCATGTGCAAGCAAGAGGCAATTTATACATTTTGAAGCAGAAATTATATCGCCGAAATATGTCCTCATTTGTCTGCAGTTCGCGCAAAACTAAAACATCCAGAAACTTCAATTTGTCCTCATTTGGGACTCGGTTAATCTAAGCGTAATTGAGCTGAAGGGGACACACTTAATAAAAACGCTAAATATGTTTTGATATTAGTGGCTAAAAATTTTTTTCAGAGTAGTAAGAAGTCTGCATAACTGTCATAGGGGGCTATCATAAACTCCTGAAATCCCAAAGCGTTTCTCGGAAATAGTCTGTGACGCTTCGTGGTTTTCTTACAGTGTATCACACGTTACATCGATTTGAAGTGTTTGATCCAAACAAATTTTACTATTTTGATTTTTCTTGTATATGCTGATTTTGAGAAATAATTTTACTGCATATCATAATAATTCATTGAGAAATATATTTAAGAGCGATTTTTTTAACGTAAAACAAAGTGGTTTTCATTCTTTATTTTTTTGTAGCTAAATATATTACACAAAATTTTAGATAAACTTCAAAGTAAAAGTTTGTTTGAAAGGGAAATTGAAAATGAATAAACATTTACAAATTAATTGTAGGAAATTAAAAAGTAATTTAAAATGCATACCCATCTTTAAAAATTATATTCTATTGAGAATAATATTAACTGTATTGGTCATGAATTGGCACACGCGAAACTACGCTTTGTTTTGAAGTAGAGAAAAGTACACAGAACAGCAGTTAAAACAAAGAGATTATCACAATAGAAATACTTTGTATCTTATTGTTCTGAAGTTAGGCAAAGAGGAAGGTCTTTTACTGTTATTAGTTAAGAATTTTAAAAATTATTTTACTTAAAAATATCTTAGATATTATTATAAATATTAATTAGGTGTTTTATACTGTTAAAAATAATGACTTCAAACTGAATACAGTAAAATTTCCTTAAAGTACCAATATTTATTAAACACTTTACTTTATATAACACACACAGAGATTAATATTAAATAAGTAATTGCTTTGCGAAACGATGAAATATGCGTAAACGATTACTTTTCAAATGGTAAAAGATTAAAACCATTTCAGGGAGTGAAAGCGTGTGCTATTAGGAAAATCACCTGTTTGATTGCCAGCGATGTTTCAAATCCAGGGCTGATGTTTATTCCGTAGTACTCTGGATTTGGCTCCACATGTGGTCCATGAACCTCAACTCGAGCACCAATGCTATACGAGATGGGAGAGTAGTTGAAAACATCCAGATTTAAGGTAAGCTCTAAACCTGCGGAATTAGAATCGTGTGAGGAAGAGATTAATCGTGAATATTTATCGTAAAATAGCTGTGATTATGCAGAATGTAATTAGTTTTCTACACTTGCTACATTTGTAGTGCATTTACTCGTAAATGAACAAAACTTTGAAATGAATAGTGAAATTGTGTTATTTGTTAATATTTTTACAGAGGAAACAGAGGAAATCTTTGGAATGCCATTTTTTTAAAATGCCTCGAAAGTGCTTTGCTGCCCTTTCAAGGGCCAACAAAGAAAAAAAAATAAGAAAATTAAAAATAAATAAATAAAATAAATGGGCAAACAATAATAATAAAAAAAAACAATAAACAGGTTTTTGCTATAACTTGTGAACTTTTATATGAGTTGCAATTTTATAGAAATAAGCTTCTGATACTTTTAATGAGCAAGAGTAAAGTGTTGTTCTTAAGGTAATATTTCGGGAGACCATTTTTTTGGTAAATAGAGGGTGCATTGCTTTTTTGAGATGCAAAAATTTAGCAAAATGTTAGGAAGATATCTGTGGAAGCAAAAATACAAGTGGTTAAATTTTCATTAGAAAAATTATCATTTTTTATTGTAAGAAAAGGTATAATTCTTTCAATGAAGAAAATTTAAATAATTCTTAAATGCGCCTGAATTTTCATGGACTACTTGTGTGTTTAGCTTTACAAAATTTTCACGTAATAGATTATGTTCTCAGCCTTAAAAATGTATTTGTATAGACACCTTAACACTGTACTAAAATTAATTTATCAATTAATTGAAAAATATGTCTTACTTACCACTATTTGATCCAATGTGGGCAGTTTCTAAGAATTTGCTATCATTATTTATTTTTCTGTTGAATGTGAAACAGTTTCCGAACTGGAGACTTGCAAAATCTGTGAAACTTCTGGGTGACACACAAAAATTTAGAGTCAAAATACCAAATTAAAAAATATTATTCTAATTATATTATAATATAATAATTAAAAAACCATATATATATATATGTATTAAATAATTAATTATAGTCAATTTGAGTCAAAGAGAAAAATATTTAAATAATGTGAAGAATTAATAAATACTGATCGAGTCGAGAAATCTTATATTTCGGTAAAACTTGAAAAAATCCAATTTGTTATGTAGTTTATAGCACTTATTAAAAAAGATTTGGTCTCCAAACATAGGATATGAGAAAAGCACCATTTTTTTATGACTCAAATTCACCGTGTAACAGTAATTTAAAATAAATAGTGCGTCTGGTAAAACTTTTATCCATCTATTAATTGGTGGCAGAGCTTAAGATAAATAATACTTTCTCAGGTCACCGCTTCAAGATTTTTTTTTTTTTTGATGTAAAGGTTTTCAATTCCATCTGACATTCTGAAATTTTAATATTACGTTGCTTTTTATTTTTACTTCATTAATATTTCACAAAAGCCTCATTTTTGCTAAAAAGATTTATGATTAAACATATATTTTTCCTCCGGGATTGAATAGTGTTAAATTTAACGCATCGTTGATTAGCCCAAAATTTAAACCATAATTGCATGCGTATGTCTTGGGGTAAAATATTTTTTTTCGTGCAAGAATATGAAGTATAAAGAGGGCAATAGCGGCAAGCTTTTTTTTTTCTACGACTTCATTTTAATGCGATGAATTTGCACATTTTAACTACAAAATATGCATGTGTTGTTTGCATTGAAACTTTGGCTGAAAAGAGAGGTTTTATTAATGTTTAAGGTTTTATGTTCTTAAGCTACAAATATTAGTTTCCTTATAATTTGTAGATTTATTTTTGCTTCAACGAAGTGTGACACACGTGATATGATGACATTGCCAGACAGTCAAGAAACATTTTTTTTTTTATTTTGCAAGAGGGAAAGATATTTTATGTTTAGTTCAATGATGTTTATTGTTGTTACATTTGTCTCAATAGTGTTTTTATTGTTTCTAGCACTGTTTTGTTTATTGTTTATGATATTATAATATAATAGATTCTTTTGAAATCCGAACTTATACTGTCTTTCTCAATTAAGTATTAAGTATAATCAAAGTATTTACAAAATTTCGATAAAAATAATTTTGCAATTTTACCGAAAATTTTAGAAGCTGACTTAAGTAGGAGTGAAATAAATAAAAAACAAAAACAAAACAAGTATTAAAATATTGCAGGGCATTTTCAAGAAGGAAATTGGCTGATGTATTTTTCAATGGTTTTGTGAAAAATAAATGTAAAAGGAAGCCTTTCATACTGTTATATATAGACTTTAAGACCTATTTAATCGTGAAATGTAATAAAAAGGAAGTAAGAGTTATGATACAGTAGAAATGCATAAAATACTTTTTTTTACTCAAAGTATTTAAAGAGGTGTTTTAAAACAGAAAGTTTAAAAACGCGCATTTGTAATCTCTAGGATTGTTACTTAAAAGTTAAATCCTCTAGCATGTCATTATTTCACTTTGTATTAGTTGATTTGTTGCGTTTTGAGAAAAAAAATGAACCGGCAGAAGAAAATTGTTTTTAAAATAAAATGAAATCAAATATATCGAAAAAAAAATCAAATTCTGCAAAAAAAAGTACAAAGAGTTATGACAGATAAAAAAAGGTAACGTACCCAGCCCTTATATCGAAATCAAAGACAACTTGTGTTAAATTTAGAGTTTGAAACTAATTTTTCTTCTATTTCACTCAAGAGCAAAAAAAAAAAAAAAAAAATGAGTTGCAAAATACCTGTCATTTTGGCTGATATTCTCGTCAACAGAAGCTGTAGCCTTTTTTTGTATTGAAGAAAAGACGAAATCTAAGATCTTCTACTTGAATTTATGTCGACATTTTTCTTCATATGAATCAGAATAATGATATTTTTTAGCAACTTTCTCTTATAAATTTACGTACACACAATTTATTTACACAGAGCAAAAGTTTGCGATCAAACAAACAACAGTTAAAAAAAAAAAAAATAAGAGCGTACTTATCTGAACAAGGTTCTCCATCAAATGTGCAATCTTTGACTAGATCCCTGAATCTGTAACCCAGTAATTTACGCTTATTTTTAGGAGACTCCAAGTAGCCTCTCAAAAAGATTCGAGATTCATTGCGCTCTTCACTCAAAACATCATCTGAGCATGATGCGTATCTCCAACGTTCCTTTGGAAAAAAAAAGAGAAGGTGAAATGTATTTGTAAACTCACAAAACTAACTCTTTTAAATTAACAAAGCGTGTGATATATATTAATCATAAATAAAAAAATATACATGATTTTTATGTGATTGAATTGATTGTGTATTTTAATGAGAACATTCTTATAATATGCTACTAACAGTACTTGCCAGAAAAATTTTCTTGAAATCGAAAGGATCAGTGTAAATGCGAAAAATGAAGTGCATAAATATTTGGTGTAATGTGTAAGATAACTGAGAAATAATGTAGTTTCTCTTCCCTTTGAAAATGCAAGCAATCGTGTTTAAGTGCGCAGATATGTGCAATTTTCCTTGTGAAGAACATTTCTTCAATGCTACAAGTAATTCATAAAAGTGAGCAAGTATTGAGGTTAAATTTGAGTTAAAATTCCTTTTCTTAGAGACTTTTGAATTAATTCACTGCTTGTGATGTAAATCTAGGGAGATCCGTTGGAAAAGTTCAAGGATTAGTTGGAATACGCTGTAATCCAAAAGTCTTTGATTCTCATTCCATTCAAAAAAAAAAAAAAAAAAGTTAAGATTTAAACTTAAAGATTACACACGAACCACTAAGTGCTCAGTCAGTGATCGCAATTTTTGTTTTTTATAGCTATTAAGTAATTATTTCAATGGTATTGGAAAATATTCATTTTGCTACTGTACTCAATTGTGATAAAGTAAGACAGATGGATACTCTTGGCCAAGAAAAAGTTTAAACATCATGCGCTTTGAGAGCCAATGAAAGGTAGAAGGCACTAGATTGCTTTACTCGCTTTCTATGTAATGCTTCATAACATAAAATAAGATGCATAGCTTCATGGTTCTGCACTGTATTTTTTTTATTTTTATAACTCCACGACAGAATTTTAAAGCTGATTTTCTTATTTTTGAGAAGAATATTTAGAAGCTGTTTGCTTAAATATGCGCCCTGTAAAAATTACTTCTGCTTAAAATGAAATTTGCATGCGTGTATATTTTCTTTATATTTTTTTTCTGCTTTTATAAATTTACATATAATTAGGAATTTTAAAATAAATGAAATACTTAAGCAAAATGTAAAATCCAGTAATATGAAAGGTTTTTTAAAGTAGCTTACCGAAATTGGGATACTGTATTTTCTGGAAAAACCACAACGAGAAGTCTTATTTGTAAATAAGCACATGTAATTCCTTACAGGTAATCTGCAAAACATCCACAAGCATTTTGTGAGCAAGTGTATTTAAAGGTTTTACTATTTTGGAGTAATAAGTTATGTGAATTTTATTTCAAAAATGAACAAATATTAAGCTTAGAAAGTTAATTTTAGAGCAATAAACTATCATATTTATATAATAATTTTATGCAACTTCAAAAAATTATGAAATTTACATGTGGGGCTATCTATGATCGTTACTATTTATACATCATTTTAACTTAAGCATTCAAAAGTGTAACTGATTCAGAATGATACAGAACGTCAAAAAAATACGTAGAAAGAAATTTCTCGTTGAAAACAAATATGAATAAAGCTCATACCTGTTCAAGTTGCACACAGTTACTGCCGGAAATTCAAGTTTAAAATTATTTTCCACACCTAAAGTAGTAACCACTGGGTACTGGAAGTATAATGATAAGAAACGGTAACTTTCGTAAACACACCCAATTAAACCTATACATAACACAACAAACCAAAGAGCTTTTCGTACAAATCCCGTTGAAGTGACCAGCTGAGATACTGCATATATTGACGATTTCGTTAAAAGATCTCGTGCTACAGCTTTCAAGCTATCTTCTGTGTCATCGAAGGATTTCTCTTTATCCAAAGAGGTTTTATCTTTCTCATATGAATCTTGCTTGATAAGTCCTTCTTCAAATGAACTTGCAAAAACTTGACGTTTTCGAGCTCCACCAGTAAGCATTTCTCTGGATTTTCCAAATGTCAACATACCTGTCCGTTAAAGCAGCAACTGTCAACCTTCAGATGAAACGCAGCTTATAAGTCGATCGTCGTTTGAGGGCGTGGTCATTCTCTATATTGATGTATAATTTACCGTGTATAATAACAAAATTAATACTAAGGGCGTATCTTTATGGATGTACCTACGCTAAGGTATTATCTAAAAGAAAATCGTCTCTTACCCTAAGCTAGAGTGCATTTAAACTAATGAGACGGCTGTTTAGTATTCGCTAATAAATTAATATGTAATGTATGTCAGGATCACACAAAGAGTTGATTTATTTCATTTGCCTTAGAAAAGACATTTGCTCTGCTGTTTCTTTAAAAAATACATAAGTTAATGAAAACGTGATTGCTTCTGCCATCCTTATAACATAACTTTTTTATTGGACACTGATGCAGTATTTTTAAAGAAAGTAATGTTTATATATCTGATTTTTTCGCAACAGTATAAGAAGTTAAATAACAACAATAATGTTAACCAAAAATAAAAAAACTTCATAGAATAATTGATTTAAATTTCGCTTTTATTCAGAAAAAAAGCTATTTAAGTGCAGGAATATTTTAGTAAATAAAAGTGTTATTTCCATAAAAATATGTAAAAGAATTGTACATAATAACGAAACTTATTTTCAGTTGATATCCAGCTTTTTAAGATACAGGATTATCAAAAAACGTTTTCTTTTCTTAATGTATTGCTGGTCCTTTAAATGAGTGAATGATTAAATTTTTATGGGAATATGACAGCATGTTTATACCTTTTATGTGACAACAGTTGCAGAACATTTGGTCTCTTGTTTCTCGAGAAATCAATACAAATGGGAATTTTTAAAAGTGTCATTATAGTTTTGATTGTTTAGGGTTTCAGGTTAAGGTTAAAAAATAGCCTCGAATGAAGCCTCTTATGTTTGACTTACAATATTTCTTAAATAGTTGTTTAATACCAAAATTCATAAACTAAGCAATTTTTCATATGGTTAATTTAAAAGCTATTAACGAGAGTGGCCAAAATAAAGAAAAAAAAAAACAAGCAAACTTCTTTAGCCGTTTATTTGCTTTAAAAATATAGTATGGAGAAGGTTTTTTAATTTAAATTTTCATCTGAGGTACCTTAGAAAATACTTTATAAACTTGTCTGCTTTGGAAAACTATTAATATTTTTTGAATTCTTCATATAAAACAGTCCATGTCTGGTACTTGATATCTTCATAAATCAGAATAATTAATTATTCTGCCAAAGTTATTGCATTAAAAGCATTCTTCTCTATTCATGAAAAAAAAAGTTCGTTCAAGAAAAAAAAAGCCCCCCATTTACGCTTAAAGATGAATTTAATTCAGAAAATAGCATTTTTTTGTTCATAAAAAGTAAAAGAAAGTAAGATGAAAAATATTTGCAGCCTCTTTTATATGAGATATAAAGTGGGATGAATTTATGGTAGAGGTAGAAAAGTGACGCATTTCATCTTTGTTTTTTGGCTAAGTGTTCTTAGGAGAATAAAGAAAAATGAATTTAATTAACTTAAGATATCAAGCTTCAGATGTCTTGTGCGGAAAGCTAAATTCATAGTAGGATGTAAATAGAAGAAGCATCATTTTGAGATTCTAGGAAATCTTTGCTCCTTTAATAAACTTGGAGTAAAAGCTAGAAACAGGATTTAAAAATAGATTGCTGTTTACTACGTTATATAATTAACGAATACAGTATTATTTCAGATTTTAGTATATCTCTTAGTCACACAATAAAGTTATCGTTTTCGCCAATTACGGCTTAGTTTAACTTATAAGTTATGATACACATATATTATGATAATTAGTTCATTTGATCAGTAATTACAAATAAAGAGTTTCTATTGAAAAAACATACATTAAAATATCTCTAATCATTAAACTTATTTGTTTTTGGAATTAAGCGATGACTTTTATTTATTTATTTTTAACAGGGTGATGGAAGGATCAGAAATAATTTGTGAAATTTATGCATGTTGTACATAAATCTGATGACACGGAACGAGCATCAGTATCAATTTTAATGAGTCTAGGAGTTGGGTCATTAATTTTGTATCTTTCTACGGAGCATATTTAATGTAACTAAGACATTAAGCTACTCCTTTCTTTTAACGTGTGACAAAATTGTGTAGCACATAAATCATTTTAAAATAAACATCTGGATTTTTAAAATATTGCTAAAATGGAAAAGTGCTTTTAGTGAAGTCTATCTTTTACAGTAGAGCCCAGTGTCTAGAAATTAAAATGCTGGAGCAGAAATGTTACTTTCTTTTGCCTGAATTTAATTTATATTCGAGGTAAGGCAGATATTAAATTTTTGCTTGGTTACACAAAATTTTTGCAAAAAATTTACTGAATCAATATTTAAAACCGGTCACCCCGCTCTGTCAAAAGAGAAGGTTTCGCACTTGACAGAAGAAATGCAAAAATCTGTTTTTTCTCAGTATTTTTTTTTTTTTTTTTGAATAAAGTCGAAAATGCGAGTTGTTTGTTTAATTTTCGCTGATAGCGGTGAAAAAAATCTGAAAAATAACGTCTTACTTTTGAAGTTTGACGAAGTATTACTAAAGTTATAGCGTCTCCACAAAAAAAAAAAAAAAAAAAAAAAAAAACATTTGAAAAATAAATGCACATGATGATGAATGAAAGTTGGATTAAAATTCTACTGAAGAAAAAAAAAATCCGTCAAAATTGTAGTACTTAACTAGTATCCATTAAAACTATAGCCCGGACTTAAGCTCATGCCGCTCCCATTATTAGCGCGATGCTCCATCCAACCGCGCCAATGTGTTTTGAATTTCTGATGCTATTCATTGAAATAATGTGTATCAAAAAACAGAAAAAAAAAACACCTTGCTTTTTGACAAAAACAAGCAATTTTTAAACCTTGGGTCTATTTTTCGTCTTTAGCCGGCACGATAAGCTAAAAATGAAGGGTAAATTATAGAATTCGATTAAGGAATAAGAAAGATATCGCGCAGTGACAGAAGAAACAGGCAAGGGCAATAATATATAAGAGGAATTTGATAAATACCGTTGTGCTTAAAAATATATCTTAAAATAGCTTTCAATAGATAATAAAATTTAAGAAAACGTAACATAATTAACTGCAAAAATATCAGAAGAGAAATTTGTTTTTATAACTTGTCGAAAAGAAAGGTCAATAGTTGAGAGAAAAGTTACTTCCAATTTTTTTTTTTGAATTTTAAACTAAAATGGTCAATGCTATGGGCTTAATTTATTCAAAATAAATGTTCAGAAATAAATACACGTTAGGTACTTTCAATTACAATGATGTTTAATACCATTCATATTTAAATTTCATTGTAGTAAAATAAAGGCTTTCAAAATTCTTCTTAGTTTAAAGTTAGACTTTTTATAAAATACAGAGAGATATATTTTGGGACAATATGCTTACCCAACAAAAAATAATAATGCAGACCAGCATAAAGAAATTGTGCTTTCGCATATAATTGCGTTATAGTATTAAAATAAGAATAATGATGTTCTGCTTTGAATTAAGTAGGAGTAAATCTCAAAATGTTTAATGACTTGCATGGTAAAAAGCACATTGTCTTTTTAAAAGAATATTGTATCATAAGAGGCGTCATTAACTTCGAGAGCTTTTCATGATGAAATGACTTAAGTGCTCTTTATTTGCTTCTACTAAATGCAAAATAACTCAAAAGAGATTTTTCGGAAGGAGATGATAAAAGTGTTTTTTTTTTTTTTTTGAGCTACCAGTGCTTGTGGAAAATGCTGGAAAGCCAAAAAATAACTGTACAATTAAAGAAAAAAAACTTTGTTTTGAGATTTTTCTGGAATGTTTTTTGGGAATTGGATGTGAAGTGAAATCAAAATATTTGCAGTTAAAAATATTCATATAAGGAGAAAAAAAAATAAAATTTTATAAAAAAAAGTAAAACCGACTTCAAAAACGCAGCTGAAAATCGCTCTAAAAAGTAAAAAATAAATCTATTCTTTGAACACCATCGATACTACTTTTAAACATGAGTTTTGAAGTCGGTGCCAAACAGTTAATAAAATCATTCGTACCCGTTGATTGTACCATTTGATTGATTTTTCCTCTCAAACAGCACTTGAAATTGATTATGTAACATTTATAGTTGTTTTTATTATGAAACATGTAACCGAAGAATGGGCACGAATGATTTTATTAACTGTTTGGCACCGACTTCAAAACTCATGTTTAAAAGTAGTATCGATGGTGTTCAAAGAATAGATTTATTTTTTACTTTTTAGAGCGATTTTCAGCTGCGTTTTTGAAGTCGGTTTTACTTTTTTTTATAAAATTTTATTTTTATTTTATTCTTTTCAGTGTAAATGTATACCCGGAATAGTGTCATGTCGCCATCGTGACGCTTCATTTCACTTTATTAAAGCGTATAAAACTTTAAGCGATTGCCACTAACAACATTTTTTTTTCTTTTTAGGATTTATTTCTATGCTGATTTAATTAAAACATTTTTAAATTACTAGTTTTTTACCCGATTATGATGCTAAAACTGGCCTACAGGTTAATCCACAAAGTAACCATTTACCGTCGATTCATTAGTGCATCACTAATTTTAAAATTTAAAAGTTTATGTGATGGGAGCCTGAAAATATATTTTTTAAAAAATTGGGGTTCTCAGGACTAAATATGTTCTATCAGTAAAACTGCGATTTGCATGCCGCATAATCGTTCGACGTAGACAGTGCATTCTTTTTCTACTGCTTGAAAATCCACCGACTCTGTCGAGCATCGAACTTAAGCTCTTGCGAATGAGAGCCCAGCGTCTTACCGCTAGGCCACTCTATCGGCGAGCTACTGTGACCTAATGGACATCAAATCGCAAGTGTGTGCGCGTGAAATTTGAAATTCAATTCATGCGCAAAGAGGGTGCGCATGAACGGAATTCTGAAGATTTCCCTCAATTTCTTCAGGGTTCCGTTCTCAAACCCCGCATCAGGGGACCATGGGACCACCAGGGAGGTGTACCCTTTCCAACAAAAAAAAAAATTACCAAAATCGGTCTATTCAGTAAAAAGTTATGCGTGGTCATACATAAAAAATAAAATATACCGGTCGAATAGAGAACCTCCTCCGTTTTCTCGTCGGTTAAAAAGTAATCTACTTAGTGTAAATAAATTTGTGTTACCTTAGTCCTTAAAGAAATGGAGTAGCTTAACTGATAAACTGGTGTAACGTTACGCATCGCTCATAACGTTACACCAGTTGCATATTTTACTACTATTGTCACTGCAAAAAATGAGCTGTTGTTTTTACAGTATAATACTGGCAGCCGTGGTTCCAATTTACACTGCTCGACATTGAAAATGCAACACCAAGAAGGAGTGGTCAGAAATTCATTCAAATTTTACCGTAGACGCACGTCACTGAGTTATGCAAATGATATGAAATGCGCAGCTCGCCGACGCACGTGAAATAAGATGTAAGAGAATGAAGTTGAAAAGTGGGCTATGTTCATGTTGGTTTTTCTGCCAGACTAATTATCGGAGAAATTTGGTTTTTGTCTCGAAGGATACGTGTGATAGGAGGAAATGCCACGCCGTCCTCAACGAAGACACTTCCAGCATATAGACGACTTTACAAGGGGTATGGTGATCGGACTGAGAAGGGGAGACTGGTCCATACGTCAAATTGCATCTGATACCGACATGGATGCAAGTACTGTGCATCGGCTGTGTCGGAGATGGTTGGAAAGAGGAAATGTAGCCACATTGAGGGGTGCAGGTGCAGCCAGAGTGACGTCAGACCGCTTGGATCGACGGATTCACCGACAAGCTGTGGCGGACCCGCAAGTCACTTGTACGTCGATTCTGTAGCACGTGCAAGGTACCCTGGATGTTCCTGTGTCGACCAGAACCATTTCCCGTCGACTGGTTGCACGTGGCCTGCAATCACGGCGCCCGCTAAGAAGACTGCCATTGACCTCACAGCACAGACTCCAACGTTTGGAATGGTACCGGACCAGAGCGACGTGGATGGCAGAATGGCAAACCGTAGTGTTCTCAGATGAATCCCGCTTCTGTTTGTCCAGCGATAGTCAACGCATACGTGTGTGGCGTCGACGTGGAGAAAGATCGAATCCGGCAGTAACTGTGGAACGCCCCACAGCGCGACAACGTGGCATAATGGTTTGGGGCGCTATTGCATACAATTCCGTATCACCTGTAGTTCGTATTCGGGGCACTATGACGGCCCAACGATATGTAGATAATGTACTGCGGCCGGTGGCAATCCCCTACCTTCAGGGTCTGCCAAATGCAATTTTTCAACAGGATAACGCTCGGCCTCACAGTGCTCGAATCAGCCAACATGCTCTACGAGGTGTACAGATGCTTTCCTGGCCACCATACTCTCCTGACTTGTCACCAATCGAACATGTGTGGGACGTGATTGGACGCCGTTTGCAGAACCTTTCACTGCCTCGTTCAGAGGACGAACTGTGGCAAATGGTTGAAAGGGAATGGAGTGCCATCCCTCAGGACACCATCCGCAGGCTTGTTGACTCCATGCCTAGACGTGTTTCTTCGTGCATCGCTGTCAGCGGTGGTCCTACTTCTTACTGAGCCGACGCCGTCCTCGCTCTAAATTTTGCTTATTTATTTTGAAATAAATATCACTCATTGTTCCATGCTGTCTCTGTCTTCTTACCAAATTTCATCAATTTCTGACCACTCCTTCTTGGTGTTGCATTTTCAATGTCGAGCAGTGTATAACTGTAAAATGCACAGTAATAAACTGTATAACTGACAATTTTAGTTTCTTACTGTAAAGTTAGCAATTTTGCAGTTGATTGCGGTAAAATGTAGCTTTTTTTTACTGTAAAAACAACAGTATAATACTGACAGCAGAGATTCTAGTTTAAAACTGTAAAATGCACTGTAATAAACTAAAATTAGCAATTTTAGTTTAGTTCTGTAAAACTAGTAATTTTATAGTTTAGTACTGTAAAATTAGCAATTATTACAGTTTATCACTGTAAAATTAACTGTACTATACTTTAAAAACAACATACATTTTTTTTACAGTTAGCTCAAACTGCCTGTTGTTGCGAAGATCTTCAAATTCGAAAAAGAATAAATACAAAAGTGAGCTTAGAGTATTTGCTTTATAAAGCGAAACCACCTATTTTTCCAAAAATGCATAAAACATTTCCTTTAAATTGAATTTCAAATGAAGATATTCGTTTAACGTTGGTTCTTACCTGAAAAGTAGTTTCTGGTTACACTTTAGAACTTCTCGGCATTCCGCTCTTGCTGCATGCTAGTCAAAGAAAAGGATACAGAAGGAAATAGTTTGCCATTGTGTTGAAAGGTAATAAATTTAAAAATGTTAAAAATACGTAGAGGGTGAGAAATTTGGGTTTAAAATAACAAATTTGGTTCTTAAATCCTTGGCAAAGCTAAGATAGGCTTGTTATATGAACATCTAAACTTAGCATTTTTTTATTGTACAATGAAAAGTCTGTCGGTTTGAGTTATATGTTTGAATTTTATTTTTCCATTTTAGCTGTTTGATGATGCTGATGGTTTTCGTAAAATTTTAAACTGGAATAATATTTTAAAGCCTGCAATTTCATTTAAAGGATGTGCTTTCATATTCAAGGTCACATCATTTTTTTTTGCTTTTTTTCAAATATATGTACGTAAGAGAATGTATCTTTCATCATTTCACGATGTCATTTATTTCAGGGATTCACATGTCTAGCAATAAACACGTTCACAATTAGAGCAAGTGAACTTGCCCCGGTATTGGCACTTTTATTGTATTTCAACATTAAAAAAAATGCTATTAACCTCGACAAGTTTCTTAAAACATTCATATTTTTTTGGTATTGTATGAATAGCTCTGAGAATATTCATTACGAAGTTAAGCATCGAAAAAAGGGACTGTAATAACGCTTGTTTAATTAAAAAGCATGTTGCAAATTTTGCATTTAATTTCACTTGATGCCATACATTGTTACGGGCGACTTAAATTTAATGTTAACTCAGATAAGTATAACAAAAATGAATGTTCTTTTATTTCTTTTATTTTGAAAACCAAGCTTTACAAATTAAATATAATTTTACTGTTAAACCTAATTTTAACTCCCGGCAGAAAAAATAATTCTGAATTGGCGAATTCAGTAAGCTACGTAAAATTTAATACATGAGGAAACAATTTACTTTACAGTTATATATAGAGAGACAAATAAAATACTTAAATACAGTTTAAGACTTGAAATGAGTAGAAACTTTATTAATCTAATTTAATAACTTTTTAAAAAAGATCTTGCCTAAAATTGTGCTTAGCAATTCATATCTATTTAGGAAACATCACCAGTAGTTAATTTAGTCATACCAGGATTTATAAATTTTTGGTCCATCGGCAAAAAATCAGTAGGGCATATAATAGTAGTGGTAATAATCAATACAGTTAACCAATGGATTGCTACCCCCCCTCCCCTCAAAAAACGAATTTTTCAAACCATTGATTGCTTTTCTTTTTTAACTGCTTCAATATTTTTACTTAAATTTTGAATTCATTTGTTTTAATGTGTTTAATAATTCGTTTCGTACTAGTATTTTAAGGTTTCTTTAACTGTTTGTGTAAGCACTGATAGGAAAAAATGATTTTTGGAAACTCATTTTGTTATCTGTTATGTAAAAAATAGCGAGAAAAAATGTCTTGCATAAATTGCCATTGTTTGAATTTCCATATGGTCTTTTAATTTTAATCCCAGTAAAATTTTTCCTAAACCCTCTCTCCTTAAGCAGCTATTTACCACCCTTAAGCCTGGGCTAAGGGAAGAACTACATTTAATATACCAAAGCCCCTGTTAAGTCATCCACATACTGCAATTTAATCATTATTATGGACACTGAATGTACTCTTCCTTTAATATCGTGATTTTAAAAGAGTTTTCACATTCTTCAGAATAGGCTGTTATTGTTTTCTTGCCCATGGACAAATCAAGTAGAATGAAAAACAACTAAATAAATCCATCAAATAAGATATGAAATTGGCTTAGTTTAGTGAATGGTTCAACTTATGTTCAGTATCTTTTAGTAGCCTGGTACAAGTTTTTGCAATTTGTGGGTAGTCTTTAAATAATTCCTTGACTGTTGTCTTTTTTTCAAAACTGCTTGAATTTCTTTAGCAATTCATTTTTGCCCCTTTAATCAGCTTTTATTTCATTTGTTTTAATGAGATTTTGGATTTTGTTCTGGTGAATCGAAGTACTTAGGATTTTTGTTCTTCAGAACTTTTTTTTCATAAATAGCATTTAACTTCTTATTTACAGCTGGATAGTTTTAATAGTTGGGATTTCAATTTGTAACAAAATGACAACGAAAATAAGCTTAATGCAGGAACATCGAAGAGTGGCCCTAACTTTTTTTCAGTAATTATTATAAGAATATGGGACTGAAACTTATATAAAACAAACTGTACTGTGCCGTAGATACGCAAAAATAAGGAGTTTTTCCAGAATTCAAATTTGTTCTTTTCATTCAAATTTTAGGAGGCATTTCTTAACAACTCATTTTAAAGTTAATTACATTTTACGTAACATGAACTTCGTTTTATAGTTTCAAAATTGATTAGAAAGTTTTTAAATTAGCCTTTAGAACTAAGACGATCTAAGCTTAACTGTAAATTTTGCTTGTTGACTGAAATGTTGGATCTGATCTTTTACTGATTAATCGTTTTTCTCATTTTTAAAGGAAAAGGTTTTTTTTAAATTTTTTAGTTCTCCTCCTCATTTTTCCCTTTTTAAATTTCCTCTTTTTTCTTGTAATAAAAAATTAAGTGTCTTTTTAAAATCCAGGCCCGTCATTTAGGGGGGAGGGGGGGGAACAGGGGGTCAATTGCCCCCCCCCCCTGCTCTGAGAAATCAATGAATTTACACATGTGAGCGTGGTTTTTAATGTTTTCCGATGAAGTTGCATTGTGTTTGGACCCCTTGCCCTCCCCCCCTGGAAAAACTTGAAATGACGGCTCTGTTAAAATCATTGTTTTAAAGATTTTATTTATGTAAAACATTTTTAGCCATTTTGGTTCACTTTTTTTTCTACCAATTGAGTCATAAAATCTGGTACAAAATTTGTTAGGACCACGAGAGCGTAGCGACTGTTTTGATAATTCAATGTGATTCTTCTAGACATAGGAGACTAAACACACTTTATAGAATTTCAAGTACAAGCGGATATGATATTTGTCTTAATTATTTTGCATCATTTCATTGATTGCTTGTCCGAAATACCGAAAATAATAATTTTAAAATGATGAGCAAAAGTTTTTACTGAATTTCAGTAAATACTCTAAATTTATGTTACAAAACTTGATCGCTATTTATAGCAGAGCCAATATTTAGAAAAGTGCCAATTTGAAGTTGGAGTTTTCTGGAAAAAAATTTTTTTTTCAGAAAAAAACTAATATTGGATTTTAAGTCTAAATTGGGTCTAAATGCAAGAAAATAAAAGGGTGGAGGTCAAGGAAGTTATTTACCCCCTCCTGAGATTACTCACTTTTAAGCCGTTACAGATCTGATGAATGTTACAGATCTGATGTTAATATGGGCTACATATTTGAGTTTATGCTAACAGTCTTCGTTAACATCTCTAAATATGATATCATTTCCTTGCATTTTTAACATAGATTTAAAATAATTATATTAAAATATATATATTAGGCTAAAAAATCAAATTTCATTTTAAAAAAGCATTTCTTGGAAATAAAAATGAGCGATAAGGTTTTTAGATAAAATAAATTATGAGATTACCAAATCCAAGCTAATAAAACATTTGTTTTGTTTTGAAACAACACACAACTTCAACTTTTTCAACACACAACTCTGCTGCTTGCTTTTCTTTAATTAGTTACAGGAAATTTAATTTCTTGATCAGAAATTCAAATTTGGCATGCTAGTTATTATCTAGGTATTTAACGAAGTTATGAGAAATTAAAGCAGCAAAAAAAAAAAAAAAAAAAAAAAAAAAAAAAAAAATAAATAAATAAATAAATAAATAAATAAAATAAAATAAAATAATTAATTAACTTAATTTCTGCAGTGTCAATGTTTCTTATTTTACTAACTTCTATTGTTAGGTCATACAAACCACAAATGAAGCAATTGTACTAAAACTCATTGCTTTTCATTTTTTAAGAACAAAAATATTTAATATATATGGCTAAAACCTATGATTTTTGCTTTTTATAATTCTGAAACGTGTGAGTTAGTTCTGTAACATATTCGCTGTTTTTCAATGTTACCGCTCTGACTGTTACCGATCTGATAAACTGACAAAGTTTTTTTTTTTATTTCCGAGTCGATCGCACTAAACCAAAATCAAACACGTGGTTTTTTCACTTGTAATAAAGGACTATACTTATATATAAAATAATTTTTAAAATAATAAAAACTGCGCATTTTAGAGCGTGTTACCGATCTGATGACTCAAATGACACACATTTTATAAAATCACTTTAAAAAATCTTACCTACAATTTTAGATGCAGAAATGCAAATTTTCAATTACGATTCGATAAAACATCCCACCAGGTACTCAGTATCATGTGGTATAGGTGCAGAAAATGATTTTGGGAGCCTAAACATAGATCGGAAGTTATTGTTACCACTCTGACGGCGGAATTTGGGACACGTTAATTTCGCATCGGCTAGAAAATCAGGAATCGATTAAAGCAAAAATTAAGTAAAATATTAACAAAGGGGTAAAAATAGAATCGTTTTTTGTACAAGTGCGTTTTTTTGGGAAGTTAGAAAGTGCGCATGACCAGTTTGTATGCTAAGCTTTGCTACTTGGGATACGTTACCGATCTGATTTTTGATGTATAAAAACAATATTTTCTGAAGAAAAAAATATTTTTTTTTCTGATGTTATTAGATGAAATGAAAGCAAAACTTATCTTTTTTCTGGGGAAAATTATTTTTTTAACTAGTTATTGAAATACTAGTGAAAATTCACTTGGGACTCAAATTGGCACTTTTCTAAATATTAGCTCAGCACCGGTACTGCGCAAATAGTCCAACAAGGTCTTAACTTCTCTTGTTAGGACACCGGAGTATCGGGTGAAGGGCTATTATCCTCTGCTGCATATGCTGTGGATATGTGCAGGAGTAATAAAAAAAAAAAAAAAAAAAAAGCAGAAAAGAACGAATTAGTGCCCCTAGAACGTGACGGCTGATTTTTTTTCTCAAGAAAAGACCTCTGAAAAGCAAAAAAAATACCACTGAAAAACCCACTTTAAAATTTTTATCGGCAGTTTGTTCCATGACCCCCTTCCCCTTGGTGGGTACCCTATATACAATTATGTATAGTATTTTATAACTATTGTTTTTCGTAACAAATTGTTAATTAATAGATGATTTTTTAAATATCTGCAATTTCTTGAAGTCGGTGTTTTAAGGTTTGTATTAATTTATGTGTATCGCAAAGGTATTGATTTTTTGTATTAGCTTTTCACAGCAGTTTTGTATAAGGACAATGTGTAGCAAAAAAGCGTTGAACGTAATCCATTAAAAGCCATAGTAAAAAAAATTCACTCAACACGCCAATGATAGTAGATGGGAACAGACCTTAAATATGAGATAAAAAAATTCTCTCGAAATTGTCTTTTCTCTTTGATGAAAGTGATAGCTTTTAGACTTTTTTTATAAAGCAACTCTTTTTTTATATCTGGAATATGTATCGTAATTTTAAAAGGTTAAGCACATTAAAAAAAAAAAACTTTAATAAGCTATAGGGTCTAAAGTTTCAAAAAATAGCATATTTATTAGTGTTTACAATTCTCATTTGCATTATTTCTTGCTTTGAATTACTTTCTACAAACAGATAAATAAAAAAAAATAATTGTAAGCTTTGAAGGACAAAGCTATTAGTAGCATGCATGTTTCGATGAAAAGCTGCTAATTGTATGTTTAGCAGCAAAATGTTTGAAGGCTTTTCTTGATTTTAGTACTTTTTGAAACTATCAATAAAAAAATAACTGGTTGTTTTACATTTTCCTTTTTTACACCATTTGAAAGTGCAATTTTCAACTCAGATAGAATTCGACCTATGGTAGAAATTCTAAGTTTCTATCTCATTACCAAAAGAGTTATAACCGTTTAAACTAGAGTTAGAAAATCTTTCCTGTGCTGAAGCTTTCCTGTGCAAAGTTTCTAATAGCATTTTTCTAATAGCATAATTAAGCATTTTCAAATTTGACGTATAAAATGCGTCAGATTTTTTTTTTTAATACGAAAGCCATCAGCTTCGACATACATGAGGACTGCGTACTATAAGCCGTGCCTCCTGACAAACACAGGACAGATTTACGACACAGAGAGGATGAAATAACATCCATGGGATGAGGCGGGACTAGAACCCGCGACCACTTGCTTACGAGGAGAATACTCTACCTCTAGGCCCACGTGGTCCCTCCGTCAGATATTGATATTGAATTTTGAATAGCATGAGTTGTCAGATTGTTGCCATTTTCTTCCGAGTGTGAACAAATTTCTTTCTTTAACTACTTTTAGGCTCTTCCGACAATCTAGAAATTAAAAAAAATCCCCCTTTAGTTTCTTTTTTTTGTGCATTGAAGATTTATTAGCAGACTAGAAACTATTGCTAAAAACTTTATTTCAAACCTATAATAGAATTTTTCTTTACTGTTGCATTTAGTCTAATCGGGAGTTACCGATCTACAGTTTTAACTGCAACTAAAGAATTGTCTATGCAGATGTGGATTTTAAGAGACTGATGGGGGTCTCAGTGGCCGAGCGGTCTAAGGCGTGCAGCCGATAACTCTGAGACGGTGGGTTCGACTCCCACCTTCGCTCCGGATGTACTTTCTTTCCTTTGTGATATAACTCTTTCATACATTGTATGTGCATGATATACGTAATAAAAATTATGTGTAATGGAGGCAAGACACAAGATTGTAGTAGTCATCAAAAATCTGGGCATATAGCCCCAAACGAAACGAAACGAAGAGACTGATGTACTTGTTCCAATGTGGACTTTTGGGGAATATTATCTTATAAAAGGAGATCTTTTTTTTAGGTTTAATGGGGGGTTTCTCAAAATAGACTCTTAAAGTTATTTCAAAAGTTTTTTTTTCTAGGTTGAGTGGCGTTTTTGGGAACTTTCTTGCCTATCTAATTAGACATTTTAAAGGGGCGATTGACGTTGTTTGAAAACTTACTCTTGCTTTATTAAAGGAGGGTGGTTTTTGAAACAAATTTCCTCATTTTAATGTTGATTTTTAGGGGATTTTGCTTTCGAATGAAGAGTTTTGGGACTATTTGCCTCATTATAATTGGAATTTTTAAGGACTGTTGCTGTTACTCTGACGAAGATTTTTAACGGTGCCGTTCACTTCATTTATGAGTTATTGTCATCCACTTAACTGTGATTTTTGGTTACTGTTATTCTCACGCTAAAGTTTTTTAAGACTAGGGAAAGGAATGAAGATTTTCAGCAGTTCCCTTATTTGGTAAATGTTGTCCTTTTTCCAGTGAAGATTCGCAGTGTCTGTTGATTCTGTAGTGAGACAGTTGTTTTTCTTTTCAAAAAAAATGTCACAGTTTTCGCTATACTATTTTTCAAAATTTATGTAAGAAAAAAACTTAAGACATGTGTCACATGACTTCAGTTCCTTTTTCCATCACGGATTCGTAACAATTAAGGTAGTTGATGCAGTATGGGGTATATTCAGATAGATATTTAGATTTTTAAAGGGAGATTTGTCTTTGGAAATTGCTGTCCTCATTCTTTCTGGGAAGAATTTTCGCATTCGAATGGCAATTTTCGGGGACTAACCTCCTTAGTGTATTGGGTATTTTTAGGAACTGCTATTATCATTTAAATGGGACTAAGTTTCTTCACTTTTACTTAGGTATTACATTTGAACATGCGTAACTTGACATGACTTTTATTCGACCGTACATTGTCGAGCAACGTAGCTATTAGATAAATAAAAATAGAAATCTTCGAAGAACAAAACTATTGGTAGCATGTGTGTATCCATTACAAAACATTTAATTGTATGTTTAGAAGAAAAAAATTCAAATCCTAATAGAATATCCATTACTAGCTAAAGGAAAACGATTCGAAGGCAAATTCAATTTAGCAATTGTTTTAAGTCCATTCTACCCGCTAAGTGTACTGTAATAAAATAACTTCACCATGAAATCTAACAAAGTTAAAAAACACGAAAATAAACTAACGACACTCACAGTAAAAGCAACTGTCCACGCAACAAATTTACCATACTTTTCGAGATAAAAATTTTAAGCACGAACGTTAAAACAGTGTTGAAAATTTTAAAAGTTAATTGGAATTGAACCAACCGTAAAGTTATTTGAAACGCAATTCGTTTTGAATTTACAATGGAGATTGCATAAATCTAGAAGTTTAAAATTCTACGAGATAAATTATTCTAATTATGCAGCTTAAAACATCGCATACAGACGATATTCACTATCATTATGAATTTGAATTCTGTTTGTGGAGATAAGCTTTTAATTATTTCGGAATAATGTTTTTTTCAAAAGTCCTACAGTTTGTAAATGCAACTTTCATGTTTTTAATAATTCATTTGCGCAATTCTCCAATTTAATATTTTGGTGAATTCATTATGATTGTTTCATAAATTTGAATTTGTATTTCTTGAAGCCTAAGTAATTAAACTAATCAACTGTAAGCATGGGATTGTTTAAGCATGTGTTTTTGAGTACTGTTTGATTCTTACGCGTTAAAAAATTGGTACTTGATAATATGAGTTATATATTTTCAGTCAGTTGTGCGTTAACCTGATAACAAGGAATTTTTCACAAAATCTCTTTTTTTTTCTAAACTAGCTTTATGAAAATATAACATATTTTTTTAAGAAATGCATAACAACTAACAGAAAACGAATGGCGTTATGGAATTGATGGTGTTGGGATATTTATTTTGTATATTGTACAAATACCGAAGAAAAAAATGCCAGAAAAAAATCTTAGCAACTTTTGATGAGCATTATGTTTTACATTCTTTTTTATTCTCTTACGGCATGAATATATTTTTGAAATTATGCGAACAACAATTTGTTTATTCACTAAGATGGTTATGACTTAATTCTTTCGTCTCTTAGTGAGGAAGTTGAAAAAACAGCATACCAGCGCAGAAAAAAAAGGCAGCGCGGGGTTATCTCACGGTTACTGTCGAATAGTGAGAATACTAAACCCACATATATTTCCTTTTTTTTATTCCCCTTTTTTTAGAATTAAAAAAATATATTCGCTGCTAAGATAATGGATTAATAAAGAACTTTGATGGGGGTTGATATACCATGTACAGAAATCGTTTTCTGTAGAAAGCTATACAATCAAGGAAAAAAGGTGACTTTATAATTACTTGATGCAAAACAAAAGTACACAATTTATGCATCTGAGTGAAACAATTTAAAGCGTATAATTTCTTGACCAAAATTTCATTTTAATAATGATTCTACCTCAGCATAATAGAAACCCGCAATATATTGTACATTAGCACATTAAATTAGTATATTGAATAAGCTGGAGTTGATCAGGTTATCAAAGAGAGATTGGGTTATTTCATCCCAATGCTCCAGAAGATCCCTTTTGAGCTGCGGAACCGTTTGTGGGGAGATTAGTTTAAACCAGAGTAGAATCATTCGAGGGGACATTGATTTAAACCAGAGTAAAATAATTGGGGGGGGGGGGTGTAGAGGATAACTGTAAACCTGAGTGGAACCGTTTGTGATGGAGAAAAAATGTTTAAAATTGCGTTTTGAACATTCTTTCAAAGTTTTGTTGAAAAGTTTCAGTTTTACTTCTCTTTATCAGAAATTTGTAGCCTCCTAATAAAATTTAGAAGTGAAAATTCTCATCAGTGTCCGACAGATTAAAATCAAAAGGCATAAATCTTGTTTACAAGAGTTTCGACATCTAATAATCGACTAAATAATCGATTGTATCAAAGGTGTTGCTATATAAGTTAAAACGATTAAGAAACTTTCCAATTGTTTGAACTAATATTTATGCTTTGAAAAATGAGAATAATTGAAAAAAAATCTCTTTCCAAGAAAAATGGCCTCTTTGTCTGAAAAACTCAAAAATTGTGAAAATTACAAAAAAACGTAAAAATGAAGGGTGTTTGAGCACCTTCTTCCATTAAGAGTAGGGAGCTGAACTTTTAGGGGAGTGATCTTATACATAAATGTAAAAAAAGTAGGGTGAGCCTTAGTCCGTAGTAAAAAAAAAAAAAAATTTTGAACCACCCTAGTGCTGGGGTTGGGGCATTTCTGAAGGCATACCATTTTTTTTAACTTAATTATGTTTTATCTGTGCTCTTTTCATATTTTTAGTGGGTTTCCCTGGGATAGAATTAAATGTACTCGACAGACGACTATGATACAGTTGTGATTTAAATCTGAATCCAATTCATCGCTATTTGAATAACGATGTGTTTCAAAGAGATATACTGTCTAAAGCCGTATTTAAATGAATCGCAGCTCACTTTCGCTGGGAAAAAATATCTGCCGTTCAAAACCTAACTAACGAACAATTAGTTTTATTTTCTATTACATTTCACGAATAAATAAAATGTGAGTGTCTCAATTTACATTTAACAAATACATAGTGAAGCAGAAAAGCAATGTTTGAATTCGTGATCTGAGTTTGAAATATATGCTAAAAACTGTATCAGTTATCTTAATATAATTTCAGAAATCATTTTAGACCATATTACATCAACTTGATGCCTTATAAAAAGGTTTGTGTCTGAATGAACGTAGGGTGGATCGAAAAAATCGATTTTTTTACTTTCGGAATCGCGTTTTCCTTCAAAAGATGTAAATTGATATTCTTTATCGGGGAAAAATAATGAAAAAAAATTCTAAGTTGACACCTTCAGTTCACGCATGAGGCTGGAAGTTTGAAAAAAATATGCTAAAAACTGATATTTTCAAAATATAATAAATTGATATTTTTGTAATTTTTTTTATGCAACAGCCATATGGCTGTTACATTATAAAAAGTTACAAAAATATAAATTTCTTATGTTTTGAAAATTTCAATTTTTAGTATATTTTTCCAAACTTTTTAATTATTTTTCCTCAATTAAGGATACCAATCTTCAACTTTTGAGGGGTAACGAGATTCCAGAATAAAAAAATTGATTTTTTCGACCACCCTAAGTACAGTATCGGGTCTGGCATTGTGCAAATTGGGGTTGGAAAACAAAAGGTTTAAAGCCACTTTTTCAGAAGACAGTTGTACGTAATTTTCTTTTTTTTGTAATATTTAATTCCATTATTTAATTTGCGGTTCAGCATATAAAAAAACAATTTGGAAAAAGAAATCCTTGATCTCTTTATAAAACAATTTTCAACTCAGATAGAATTCGACCTATGGTAGAAATTCAAAGTTCTTATCTCAATTACCAAAAGAGTTATAACCGTTTAAACTAGAGTTAGAAAATCTTTCCTGTGCTGAAGCTTTTCTGTGCGAAGTTTCTAATAGCATTTTTCTAATAGTAAGCATTTGCAAATTTGACGTATAAAATCGTCTGCGTCAGATTTTTTTTTAAATACAAAAGCCATCAGCTTCGACATACATGAGGATATACCTCCTGACAAACACAGAACAGATTTACGGCACAGAGAGGATGAAATAACATCCATGGAATGAGGTGGGATTAGAAAAAATCGATTTTTTTACTTTCGGAATCGCGTTTCCCTTCAAAAGTTGTAAATTGATATTCTTTATTGGGGAAAAATAATAAAAAAAAAATCTAAGTTGACACCTTCAGTTCACGCATGAGGCTGGAAGTTTGAAAAAATATGCTAAAAACTGATATTTTCAAAATATAATAAATTTATATTTTTGTAATTTTTTTTTATGCAACAGCCATATGGCTGTTACATTATAAAAAGTTACAAAAATATAAATTTCGTTTTGAAAATTTCAATTTTTAGTATATTTTTCCAAACTTTCAGCCTCATGCGCGAACTGAAGATGTCAACTTAGAATTTTTAATTATTTTTCCTCAATTAAGGATACCAATTTTCAACTTTTGAGGGGTAGCGAGATTCCGGAATAAAAAAATTGATTTTTTCGACCACCCTAAGTAGGGATGCACCGATAAGCAAATTGGCCGATTACCGATTGCCGATTAATCGGCGAATGAGAATCGGCCGATTAATCGGCAGAGCCGATTAATGTTCGGGTTAATTATTTTTAATAATTAACAATTTCACCCTCACTGTTTTTACCCCTTCTAATACAATTACGATTTTTAGAAATGGTTACTTATTTGTTTTTGACAAAAGATTTGCTTTTCTCTATTTTTCCATGTTAAATAATTTTAAAATTTTATCAACTTCCTTTGAAATTTTTTAAATATTTTTGTGAATATAATTACATTAACACGCTAGACAAAAAAGTTATTAAAACAAATGGGGGGGGGGGAGCTGTGATGAGCCCTTTAATTTAAGGGTGTTCTTAATTTAAATTTATTTTTCAACTATAAGTAGCCATTTAATTCAAGACTTTTGTTCTTTGAAAATTAGAGGTTATTTAAAAGCAATAAGCAAAGGAGTAAACTATCGAGACATGAAAAATGTTGCAACATTGTCTATAAGTGAAGATTTATTCAGAATAGGAACATTAAATTATTAAATCATTTATATCAACTGAGAGGCAATTTATTATTATTATTATTAATTTGTATTTCATTCTTTGAATTATATGTTTTGTTTTTACTCATTACACTTTCGTAAAACGTGTAATTCTTGTGTTTGCAGAAAATTATTTATTTCTTGTTTATACATTTATCTATCGAAATATTGTGTTTAAAAATCGTTGAATTAATTTTAATTAAAACATCTTTTCCGCCGGTTGATCGGCAAAATTTGACTGATTATAAATGAAATGAAACATTCATGTTTTTGAATTCCAACTTAAAATTTCAGGAATTTGCACAGGGTTATCTTTTAATATTCCAATCAGTTTTACGTTTTCTATGAACTATTTGTTTTGTTTTTACTCTGTACACACTTTCATACTGTATGTTATAGTAAGGATTTCAGAAAATTACATTTATTTACTGTTAATAAAACAATTTATTATAGTTTCTTGGAGAAGGTATACTTTAAAAGATAATATAAAAAATTTAAAAAATTCGCCGATTTATCGGCAAGATTTTGCCGATTATTAATAATCGGCAAAGTGGCCGATTATGGCCGATTAATTGGTGCTGCCGATTAATCGGTGCATCCCTAACCCTAAGTACAGTATCGGGTCTGGCATTGTGCAAATTGGGGTTGGAAAACAAAAGGTTTAAAGCCACTTTTTCAGAAGACAGTTGCACGTAATTTTCTTTTTTTTTTTGTAATATTTAATTCCATTATTTAATTTGCGGTTCAGCATATAAGAAAACAATTTGGAAAAAGAAATCCTTGATCTCTTTATAAAACATGTACTTGATGGCTTGAAAACAAAAAAAATATGATGAAAGCTCTAGTGAAAAACGTGTGATTTTTAGATAAATAAAAAGTGGGTTCTATTGCAGTTATAAGAACACATTCCATTAATACATAGCTATTTCCTACAAATTGTTGCAGTAAAAAATAGGTCCTGTAGACTGGGAGAAACGTAATTATCAAAAAATGGGTCTTTTATTTGCCCGTACGTTTAAATGCACTTGCGGGTGAGCCGAAAAATCTATTAAACACTCATTCGGGGATAAGTAAACTAAAATTTAGGTTGAAATTAAAGGTCAAATTTGAATGAAATGTTTTTCGAGAATACAGTATTGTGTTCTCAAAATGTTTCAAGTCATTCAACAGAAACCAACAGATTGCACGCAGTGGCTAAGTGGTAGAAATTTAAACAAATAAGATAACAAATAAAAAGTTTGCTGCGTAAGAAAATTAACAATTTATAAAACTAATTTATACAAGCATTTGATTTAAATACACTTTTTTGTTTGATTTTCACCATATTAATGGAGTTTTAATATTTAATTATGACAGTCAATATATTTTTTAAATGCAGTGCTTTAAATTAAGAAGCTTAAATTCAGATTAAAAGCATTAAGTAAAATCGATTGTGAACTTGTTTCCTGTTAGTGTTTTATTTTTTATCAAAATACCTTGTGCGTAAAATTTTGCTGTTAGTTATATAATTGTTTTTGAGAAACACTTAGAGTTTTAATTAGCGTAATGCTGATTAATAATCAGATTGAAACGAAATCAAACCTCCAGTCTCAAAGCTGGTCAATTGAACTGAGTCGGACGCATATTTATTCTGTCTAAAAGTTTCTATTAGAATTTTCAAAGCAGTTCGAAGAAGTGCATGCTAAAATGTGTGTTGAACTAAATATATACTCCAACAAGAGCTCTTAGAAGTATTGTAAAAAATGTGTCAAGAAAGTATTTTTCAAATCAAGGACTAGTGTCAGTGTTGAAAAAGTACTTTTAACGGGGTTCTAAAAGTAAACTAGAAAACGTGCTGAAATATGCTTTAAATATGTACTTTCTAAAATAGGACATGGTTCGTGTTCAAAATGTGCCTTTTTTATTTGCGGTGTATACTTATAAATAACCGATAGTTCCCAATACTTAATATTCTACACACATATTGCACTACGGAGAGAGAAAAAAAATCACTGAACCCTTTAAGGATTGGAATTTAGATGCTTTTTTTTTCCTCTCTTTAAAATTAAAAAAAAAAAAAAAAAAAACATTTTTAATGTAAATATTAGTTATGTCAATGGGTTTGCTATGAACTTTGCCAAAAAAACTTTGCCGTTAGCTTTAAACTATTTCAGAAACCTTCACTCTCAGAAATTTCCATTCCAGAGGGATAAACACACCTGAAATAATCAATTTTACTCGGGGCATAATTTATGCTGTCAAGTTATTAATTTGCAGATAACGCGATGTACAAGGCATGAAATTGCTTTTTGATTAGGAAATTTTCCTTCTTCGTAGAGTAAAATAGAAAATTTGTTGAGTCAGCAATGCTAACGCTCGTGTAAAATCACTGCTTCAGATATTAACCAGAGAGGAGCGCTGGTGCAGAAAATTTCATTACAGAGGCATTAATCGAAAAAGAAAACTCATTGTAACGCTGTTTTTTCTTTAATGTATCGCAATCTCATTAAATATTTGGTGTCCAAGTGATTTAGATTTTCAACGTAGCGAAAGCTTTAATTATGTGTTTTAATGCCTCTCTGAAATGATTACACTATCAATGAATTTTTGAAACTATAGTCTCGTTTTTACAGGTAATCTTTACGTATATATATATTAGCGAATTATTTCTGACGAAGAATTAAATGTTCTCTGAAATAATTGAATATGTATTAAAAATGTACGTTTCATAAGATATATGCTCTAACTTTCGGGGATAAGTAAATTGCTTGGAGCAATTTTTTAAATTTTCGCTCAGCTTATTGGAACTAGATCGCAATTACTGCACAAATCTTGATTGAGATCTGGAGCTGTGCGTTTCAAGGTTACTAAGACAACCTTTTAAAGTGCATAGAAAGATGCCATGCAAGAAAAAAAAAAGAAATATTATTTTAAAAATTTAAATTTCGATTAAGAGGCAACCGTTTCGTCTTAAGCGATTTTTTGTCAAAATAATACTGGATCAAGTTTGGTCCCTGCTTCATAAATGGGCAATTCCATTTTGAAATAAGGCGAAAGACATAAAAATAAATGTCGTATGAATTAAAAACTACGCTACTTTTCTAGAGTCTTGGCGTGTATAGCATACTAAAAAGTAAAAATATGTTCTTAATGTTCATATTTTGGGAAGAAATTTGCTTGATATGTGAACGGCGAAAAAAAAATATATATAAATGGAATAATTTGACGTTATTTCAATCTCTGATAGATAAAAAGCTAATGTGGTGAGAGGAATTATTGATTGGTTTTATATTGTACCAATGTTTGAAATAAATTAAAAAAGATACTAAAATATCTTTACTCATTATTAATTGATTAAATGCATTGCTTGAAAATTCCATTAAATTTTGATACGTCACACATATTCGTCATTTTTTCACTTTCTGAAAAAAATTCTTATTGGATTTAATTCTTCTTCTCAATTTTCTAACTTCATAGACACCCGATTGATATAGTAACCAATCAGAAAAAAATTTATACATTAAAAGGCTCTTTATCCCGTAACAGACGTAGCATTTTTAATGGACTTAACACATTCAGTAACAGACGTATCTTACTTAATGTGATAGTTACCTGTCAAACTCCTGCTACTGTACTTGTATGTCAGATACATGAAATTTTAGAACTTGTTTCAAAAGATTTGCAATCTGTTAAAATATTCCCCGAGAACTTACCAGATGTTGTAGATATGAATGTATGAATAACACTTGTTATGTCCACATTCTCTAACTTTTGAGCGTGAATTTTATGAATCTGCTATGAATGAAGAATGAATGAATGTGTTCCATAAATCCTGATGCATGAAGGAAATATCCATGAGCAAATGAAATAGCATCGGTGTGAAAAAACTAGAGAAATCATTCGCTTTCGAAAAATAATGCTTAAAGGCCTGTAGTGTTAGATGGCAGTAATGTCCTAAAAAAGTTATTTCCAAAATTTTTGTCCCACTCTTACACTAAACGTAACCAATGTGAGTACTTTGAAAAACTAAAACATTAAGTTAAGAAGGATTCCACGAGATCCACAAGAGCTTTGGTTCAAACTAAGTTTTCAGAAAATTGTATTATTGCATACCAGGAGGAGGTGCAAAGTGCCCATTGGACAAATGATCAGGTTCCAAATTTTTCCGTCTCTATCTTGCATCAAAATATAGGAAAATCATATGCGATATGTTCACACAGCATGCAGCATGATAAATGCATAATACACATTGTTCTACAAAAGGTCTTTAAAATTTTTGAGCCTTTGTGTCCAGCTGTCCTTTCTACTTCTATCGACAAAGGACCGTTGCACGGAATTGGTGATTAGCTGAAACACCTTGCTTTTGGTGACAGTAAAGCTCGTAGTCGTATCGTAAATAACGTCAAAAGTTTTGTCAAATGTGCAAACACTGCCAGGAAGATAGCAGTCATCTTTATTCCATAATGTTACACTCTCGCAACTGTGGATAAACTTGAATGAAGATAGTTTGATATAAATGAAACAACTTCAACTTATTTAGTATATTGCAATAAGATTGCTGGCAAGTATTGCATGAAATGTTCTGTCATGTTAAACAGCCAACAAATGATAAAATTCAGAAAATTGTATTATTGCATACCAGGAGTGCCTATTGGTCAAATGATCAGGTTTCAAATTTTTCCGTCTCTATATCTTGCATCAAAATATAGGAAAATCCATATGCGATAGGTTCACACAGCATCCAGCATGATAAATGCATAATACACATTGTTTAACAAAAGGTCTTTAAAATTTTTGAGCCTTTGTGTCCAGCTGTCATTTCTACTTCTAACGAAAAGGACCGTTGCACGGAATTGGTGATTAGCTGAAACACCTTGCTTTTGGTGACAGTAAAGCACGTGTCGTATCGTAAATAACGTCAAAAGTTTTGTCAAATGTGCAAACACTACCAGGAAGGTAGCAATCATCTTTATTCCAAAATGTTACGCTCTCGCAACGGTGGATAAACTTGAATGAAGATAAGTTGAAGTTGTTTCATTTATATCAAACTATTTAGTATATTGCAATAATGCAGGCAAGTATTGCATGAAATGTTCTGTCATGTTAAACAGTCAACAAATGATAAAATTCAACTTAAATCAGAAGCCATACAAACTAAATTAGTACTCACACGGAGCCATCAATTTTTGATGAGAAATCCACACCCTTCAGGTGTATAAGTGAGCTTTTAACCATCAGTAAAAACAAAATACGTAGTAGTATTGTGCTTCCAAAACCTTCATTTAACAGAAAGGAAATATGACTTAATTCAGCATAGCTTGCAACGAGCTGTGCAAGTAATTCACACTACTAAAAATACTTATTTAAAAAGTTCCACTCTTAGTATTTATTTAAAATAAGCTGTAATAACAGTCAGAAAGCTTTAAAACAAAATTTAAGTTATTTAAACTCCAATAATTCAGAACTGATACGTCCGTTACGTTTTCATGATACGCCCGCTACGACACATGCTCACATAAATGGGCACTTTACACCTCTTTTTTTTAATTTATCAAAATATTGTAAAGCCATATGTTTTTATCACACTCTGATCAATTGAAATGAATTTCAAGTAAATTTTTTGCATGTATAGTTTCAGAAATTTTTGAAGTGTTTTGAAAGGATAAAAAACTTCTCTCATTTGTGAGATACGTCTGTTACGGAGGAAAAAAATTATAAAAAATATCTTTTTTGAAAATTTTAAAATTAATTGCATAACATATAAGTAGAGTTAATGTACTTTATAAAGTGCATACAATTAAACAAGGATTTAGCGTGTTTGGGGTCTTTGGAGGGTGTTAAAGCTTCGAATGATACGTCTGTTACAGTGGAATTGCCCCTAAACCAAAATCAAATACGTGGTTTTTTCACTTGTAATAAAGGACTATACTTACATATAAAACAACTTTTAAAATAAGAAAAACTGCGCATTTTAGCGTGTGTTACCGATTTGATGACTTAAATTACACACATTTTATAAAATCACTTTAAAAAATCCTACCTGTAATATTTTAGATGCAGAAGTGCAAATTTTTAATTACGATGCGATAAAACAGTACACCAGGTACTCAGTATCACATGGTATCGGTGCAGGAAATGATTTTGGGAGCCTAAATATAGATCGGAAGTTATTGTTACCGCTCCGACGGCGGAACTGAGGGACTCGCTTATTTTGCATCGGCTAGAAAATCAGAAATCGATTAAAACAAAAATGAAGTAAAATATTAACAAAGGGGTAAAATAGAATCGTTTTTTGTGCAAGTGGGGTTTTTTTTTGGGGGGGGGGGGAGTTAGAAAGTGCGCATGACCTGTTTGCAAGCTAAGCTTGCTACTGGGGACACGTTACCGATCTGATTTTTGGAATATAAAAAAATATTTTCTGAAAAAAAAAATTTTTTTCTGATGAAATTAGATGAAATAAAAGCAAAACCTTATCTTCTTTCTGGGGAAAATTATTTTTTAAACTAGTTATTGAAATACTAGTGAAAATTCACTTGGGACTCAAATAGGCACTTTCCTAAATATTAGCTCATAACTCAAATATGAAGGGACAGAAAAAGAACTTCGACTTGTCGGAAGTTCGACTTATTAGTTTCGATTTCCAACAGTTCAATAATAAAAACTTGGAATATTTAAATTAATGTATAGATAACTGACGGGCTTTATCAATGGAAATATACACTATTTGAATTTAAATAAACGTTGAGAACAAAAACAAAAATAAATCCTTCTTTTTGTACGTATATCATTCTTGTGGGATAGCTCGTCATTTTAAGCTGCAATGAGCAGTTCTGTAATTTAAGAAACAGTAAACGTTAAAGCTTTTTCTCATATGGTTCTTCCTTGGCAACAGATTCATTTTCTTCCATGGTTTGTATGTAATCTTCGTGGAAAACCTCAATGTTTTAATCAAATTTTTGAAATTCACGTTAAAGAAATTTTTTTATCAACTGACAACTGCCTTAAAAGTCGTTTGTTTCAAATTTAATAATCACTAGCCCACTGTCTCTTTTCATTGAAGATTGAAGAAGCTGAACTTTTATTTAAAAAAACTGTACTAACGCATAATACCAGCAATAAGTGCAAATAATACAGCAAGAGTCACCACAGGTGTTATTCCTTTACTGCTACTGCAAAATGCTGTAACAGATCCCTTTTTGACTTCAGATTTTCCACTAAAGGAATTCCACAAGAGAAAAAAAAAAGATAAAATTTCATGCTCTCACTTGAAAGTTTTTTCTGCTTTTTAATTATCAAATATTTAGTTACATGAAAAAAACTTCGAGTTAACGGAAGTAAACTTCGAGATGTGGAGGAAAATTAGCATAGAATTGAAGCCAAAGGTGTCGGCATCTAATAAGAAATTAGAGTTATAGTAACATTTGAGTAATTGCGAATTGACTGTATTTGCAAAATGGCGGCACTATTTTATGAACGATATTAACGTCTGATTTTAAAGCTTGAGAAAAAAAAAGTTTCTGTACAAATTAAAATTGTATTAGAAATAAGCACAAATGGTGAGATACTTGGAAATTAAAATTCTTTATTTAAAAAGAATCTTTAAATTACAACATGAATACATACAAAAATACAGTAAGCAAAGATGGACGAATCAGGCACATACCAGAATACTAATATATAACATCAGGAAAAAAAAAGATAAACGTTTAAAACACTGGAATAGGAATGAATAAAAAGATCACTTATGCGCAACAGCATACAGTTATGTGCGATAAAATTTAAGCTCTTTTTGAGATATTCTCTAAAAAATGTTTAGATAAATACATAAAATTAGTTGAGAAGTTAACCTTTCTTAAAAAGGCACATGTGAAGGCATAAATGCATACGAAAAAAACCATTTTAACTCCTACAAAACGCTGTCCACTAGAGCTGATATATTTTACAAACAAATTAAAAAACAGTTAAAGCGTCTCTATTGAAAACAACAGCAAAATAACTACTGTCGGCGCCGCTTAATCGGGTAACGGAAAAACGAATACCCCGCTTATACGAATAAAAGCTCCCGGAATTGAATGTTCCCCATTCCATAGATGCAATGTTAAAAATCCCCGCGTAATCAAATACCCCGCTTAATTGAATAATATTTCTTGGGACCGACAGTATTGTTTCAAAATTCTTTTTTGGACAAATAAAAAAAGAAGTATGTAATTATTTATAGTTTTAAATTTCAAAACATTATATTATTAATGATTTAGTTTTTTTTTTTGGCAAACATAGATAAGTTTAGAAATGCATTAAATTTTACACAAAAGCATAACAAAATGTAAAGTAGAACAACTACTAAAAACCTTACTTGGAATTATTGAACAAACCAATAATTATATGGACAGGTACTAAGAGTAAAAATTTAATAAGTTACTTCAGGGGCAGGAAGCTTAAGTCAACACAAGCTGAAGTTAAAAAGTTAAATATCGTTGAATTCTCTCATTGCAAGGGTTGCTATTTAACTTATATATCAGCTTCAGTCAATGTTAATCTGAAATTTATGGCTGCTATTGAAGAACATTTCAAATTATACCTATCATTATTTTTTTAATACCTATTTTCAAGAAGTTCAGCAAAAGTTCTAGCCCCCCACCTCCCCACCCCCTAAAGTAAAGAGTCCACTTACATGCAAGTTTGTGTTTTTTTTTTTTCAGAAAAAGTAGAATGTTACTCATGCACAAATCGACTTATACACAGTTTCTTCAATGAGTATTTTTCTTACATTTTATTGTGTGTATGTATGTGTGTGTATATATATATATATATATATATATATATATATATATATATACACTTTGGACAGCATTAGGATATAAACGTTTATCCCATTTTGGATAAATTTTTGGTCCACATTGAACATTTGCTATTTACACATATGATAGAAATTATTCTCACCGGTATCGTTTTACGATTCAAAAATGTTTTCAATATGGTAAGTATTAGTACCATTTATAAAACATTAAACATCTGATATACAAACATTATTTGTCAAAATCAGTTAATATATTGATGTTTTTAATTTACTTACTGTACATCAACCCTTTCTCTTCCATTTAGAAATTTATTGATTCCTCTTCCTTAACAAATAGGCTTTATTACGACACCTTTCTTTTTGATACTAAGTCTGTTGCTGATTATATAATTATAAATTTCAACTAGTGGCCTAGCATGAGAGGACATACATATAAGGAACCTTTCTATTCAAAATAAATAATTCCAAGCACTTTTTTAACAAAATGAAAGTTTGAAAACAATTTTACCATAAGCTCACAATGATTATGTTTAAATGCAAACATTAGACAACAAAAGCAAATAAATTTATATGGAAATGACAATGAACCCAACATAAATGAACAAAAACATTGTATTAGAATTTGACTTCACAGACCAAAACCGGTAATATATTTCAACCATATAATTTAATCATGTTACAAAAAGATAAATATTTTCAAGGAATTCCTAACACTTAAAAATACAAATATTTTTTTATGTCATCCTATCGGAACAATAGTAGGAGAACTTAGTCATTCAAGGAAAAAATGTCCTAGTGTTTGTCTAGGAAAAGATACTTACTGGGGACCATGTACTTATATTTTTCATTTCTAAAATGTCTCCACTTTTTTGCTATTAAAAGTTTAAGAACACAATATAGATTTATAAAATAAATGCATATCAAAAATTGTTTCTCTTAACCCATATTTACCTTTTGAAAAATAAAAAACTATGAAGAAAAACATTGCATGAACTTAAAAAAAGAAGAAAGGAAGAAATTATAACATTTAAAATAAACTGAAAAACAGGAGAAATGGTTAGTAACATCATTAATTTATCTTTAAAAAATTTTAATATAATATATATCTTGAAGAAGAATATACACAGCATTCAACTTTTTTTTCTTCAATAACTTTTGTTCTACAAGAACTAATATAGTTAATTATGTTTAAGTACGGGAGTACTTACTAACATCATGGAATATTTAAGTTGCATTTTTTGATGATCTTCAACAGATACTTCACTTTGACTAACATTATACTATACAAGTTTTAATTTCATTTTTTTATGTTATAAGCTAACGTGTCCTAAAGCTCGCAGATAAAAAACAGCTCCTGAAGCTGATATCTTAAAATGAAACAAATATTTGAAGCAATATCTATTTTTTAAATAATTTAGCATGAACTTTTACAAAGGAAAAACTCACTCTAAATTATTTTAGACATAGGTAATGCTTCAAACAATTGTTTCATTTAGAGACATCAGCTTTAAGAACTCAGCTGTTTGCTTTAGGGTACTCTACTTTAGTACAAATTGATCCATTTTAAATTACCTATATTGCATTTTATTTATTTTGTAATATCACAGCTCATAACTTTAATGCTTAATATGACATAATCACTGACATGGTGTAATGGCAAAATACTTTTGCAAACACACATTAAACTAGTATGTACATTTAAAAATGTTCAAATTTTATTTTTATTTCTCTTTTTAATTGAATTGTATAGATATACAAAAATAGTTCATATGGTACATTTTCTTTATGCAATACATCTGTCATATGAATGCCCTTCCTATGTTAAAAACATTGATAAAAACACTAATAAAAGTTCTCTAATCACTATTAACAGCTTAGTCAAAAGTAAAGGCAAAAATGTCATAACTTGAATTTAATAAAATTAAAACTTTATTAACTTTTAACCTCAATTGTGTTATTAGTTGTACCTAAATTACAATTCAGGTTTTTTACTTAAATATGAAAGCGATCAACATATTACCTAATTTGCTATACTGCCCTGACCAAGCAGCAGAATCTGCAAATGTTTCGTTTTTCACATTTTTGTACTTTTGTCGTCAATTTTACTATAGCATCATTATAAAAACTTACTTATCTTGTTTTCGCTGAATACATAGCATGAAAAAAAACACCAAATTCCAACATTTTACTTGTTTGTTGTGGGGAATGAAAAGTGTGTTTCTTCAAACATCTGAAAAAGGGTTTTTTTTTTTTTTTTTTGTAAATACTATGTTTTGCCCGCCCATGGCAGTATAAAAAGCATTAGTTTATGTCAACAAGTGTGCATAGTCACTTATTTTCTTTCAATCATGCGCAATTACTTCCATGCATGCACAAAATTTCTATTATACTAAAGTATGCCAGTCTCTTTTATCTGAGACATGAGAGGCATTACAGTACATCAGTAATAGTTTTGCTTAGTACTTATTTAAAACATTGTAACATTTTTGGCACGAACATGAGCTTTATAGAGCTCTCAAATGTGCAATAAGACAATCATAGAAACACAAATAAATTATTTCATAGTAACCTTACTATAGATTAAAACACCTAACTATCACAGGAAAATTTAACATTATGTAGCTAAATTACTTGTCAAAATATTTTGAAGAGATAATTAATATGAAAGCAGGGCTTCACAGCACAGCACGCTATTTTAGCACATAAAATTTTTGGAATGAACTTAATATCTAGCATCATTAACAGGGTTGGGTTTTTGACATGACATGTCGAAAACCTGTCGAAAACCCGTCAAAAACGTCGAAAACGTCAAAAACCTGTCTAAAACTCAAATACAGTGGTTATTGAGATTTTTTATAAACATATAAGATTTCTCATCCTGAAAAATATTAAATAAAAATTTATACAACTTATTAATCAAGTTTAATAAACATTAAATTAATAAATTTAATGAAAATTATTTCTCATTCTTTTAAACTTGTTTTGCCATGAAAAAAGTTCAATATTAAAACATAAATCCAGTTTTTAAAGAAGTTTTGTTTAAATGTTTAAAAACTATCAATTAGTTATCTTATCAGTCAAATTTAATAAAAATTAAACTAATAAATTTAATGAAAATTAATTATCATTCTTTTAAATTAACTTGTTATGCCGTGAAAAAAGTTAAAAGTATTAAAAGTTAAATCCAGTTTTTAAAGTAGTTTTGTTTAAATGTTTAAATAACTATTAATTAGCTATTTTATCAATCTAAAAATCTTTACATCAGAATTTAAAGTGATTTTTTTTTTCTTTTGAGTAAAAGCAAAACTAAATTAATTAGTACTCAGTGCACATATCTGCTAAATATTTTTGATCAAACTATTTTATTTATTTATTTATTAGTTATTGCTGTTACTTTTGTAATCAACTTTATCTGAGAATTACTACAAATATTCTGTACTGGAAAATAAGCTTATTTAGGATTGCTCTTATTACACTTTATTTTAATAATCTAAAACTCCAAAAGTTTACTTCAGTGTCTGAAATCAGAAATTGTAAAATTCATTTGAAAATGTATTTTGATTATCAATATCAAATTTAAACATGTTTTGGCAGAAATTTAGGTTTTTGACAATTATGTCAAAAACCATGTCAAAAAGGGGTTTTTGACATGACGGTAAAAACCACGGTTAAAACCGGATAAAACCTCCGACTGTCAAAAACTTGTCAACCCTGATCATTAATGTTGGCTATTAAACTTTAATGCCTCTAAAGTTACCACCCTCAATCCAGAACTAAAGCAGAACTACAAGCATACACCAACAGCTCAGTCATAACAGCCAGACACAGCAGTTCACCTTTATTATACTCTCTTCAGTCTGGATGTCATAACCAAGCTGTCGGTAGAAGCTTTTTTATTATAAGTTCATAGTTGTTGACAGTTACAAATTGAAATTGTTGATAATGACCAAAAATACAGAACTTCTCTTAATGTTATAACCAAGGTTCGTTAATCCCAAATGCTTGGGAAACCAAACAAATACCTTGACAACTAGTTCTTTCTGAACAAGAAAACTCAGAAGCCATGTTATACTGAATGTTACTGTAAACTATATGACAGGTACCTAATTTAATTCCCAACGCTCCTATGATTTTGCTTCTTTTTTCGTACAACTCTGGTTATAATTGAAACCTTTATTGCCATAACTTTAACTACTTTTGCAACAAACATTCTAAAAGTTTTTGATTTATAAATTTAATTTAAGTTTTGCACATAGATGTGACGCTTAAAGACTATACAAGAAAATCAAACACACTTGTGAAACGTTAACAGCAGCAATAACAAAGACGATGATGATGTACACAAGACAAACTACACTCTACATATTCATTAAAAAATATCAGCTCATATTTGAAAAGGAGCTTAGTAATATATTTATCCAAAATTAAATTTTCATAACTGGCAAGAGAAACCACTGTCAAATAATAAAAGCAAAGCTAAATTTTTACGACATTTTTGTCAATTGGAACAATGAATTTACAATGATAAACTACACTTTCTTAATAAACATATTCAGTCTTTCTCTTTTGTAGAAAGAACAAAGAAACAAAAAAGAAAAGTCAAAAAATTGCACTTTTTTTAATAATTACACTAAAATGAACTACAAGACAAAAAGTTACTTCTGCAATAGCCACCTAAACTTGCTCACCAAAACCAACCCATAACATTATATACAAATAAATAACTTCAAAAAATCAAAAAAATGACTTTTGAGTCATTATTGTTAATGATTTTGCCTAACAATCAATTCTAATTAAAATTAAAGATGAATTTTTTTGGTTTTTCAAAAAATAGACAAATTTCTTTAATTTAATGAAATCTCTTATTATTAAAATTTCAAATTTGATTACAAGGATTTTTAAAAAATGGATTAAATTAAATTGCAATTTACTCATTAAATTGAAACAATTTTTTTATACCTATACTAAAAAAAAAAAAAATTTAAGTACATACATTACAAACAACTGATTTGTAAGTTTGTGTTTTACCGAATAATTCAAGCAAAATGAAACATATTTTAAGTCTTTAGGGGAGAAACAAACCTTAAAAAATCCTTTTAACACTAGTTAGAAAACACTTAAACTAGGACAAATCAATTTCAAAGATAAGTCATCCCATCCATTTCTTTTTATCAATGCCTTTGTGCGCTCTCACATGCTTAAAACGGCACTGTTCTCCATACGTGCAACCTGTAGTGCGCCAAAAATAGCATTCATCTCCATTTACAGGACCTAGCTTTGGCTTTACAGCTTGAGGAGAGGCCCTGCAAATAGCACAAAATGATTAATACTTTTAGAAAAATCAAAATTGAAAACTAGGCTGCAACCAATACTTTTTAAACCAACAAAATTGGAAATTAAGGAGCTTCAAAAGGTCATGGGAAAAAACAGTAATTTTAAGGAAATTAAAATAACATCGACAGATGCTAATATTTAAATCCTATTAAACTAATGTTAAGATTTGGCACACTCTTTAGGAAAACCTATTAGAAAACCAGTACATGCAATAATTAAAACATACCATTTGCTTGCAATACACCACCAACTCGGCTATTTCGATCCATGGACAGCTGTTTCGAGCTTATTCTGCTCTCATCAGCATGGAATACGAAAGTAGTCAAATTGGAGGCAAAAATCCTCTTATAAAGCAAAGAGAGCGAAAAAAACTGGTAGCTAATGTGAAATTAGAATACCAGCGGGCGACCGCACTTAGTATGTATGTACTACATTAAATTTTCAAATTTATTTCATTTTTTATTTTTTTTCTCTGATTTCATTATTTGCTGTACTACTTAAATGGAAACTTAACTTTTCAAAAACCTGTGAAAAATGAAAGACTTGCTGTAGAGGAAACAAAACAATACAAAAATTCTTTGTTTAATAATCATAATAGACTGATAATGCACAGAACTTGCAATTTAACAAACATTAAAATTTGCTCATACACTTTAATGAGTTTTTAAAATTCGTAGGAATTCTTTTCATATGTTATTTTTAAATTAATTTTGCAATTTAAAAATATTTTGATTTTTTTATGAACTACATTTGTGAAAAAAAAAATTTATTTTCATTTAGTAAAAAAAAATTCATGAGACATAATCACCACTTTTACAGCAAGGATTTCAACAAAACAAAAAAATTCTTAAATGCAGAAAGGCCAATCTTAAGTTATCCTCAAAATTATGAAACAATAGAGAAGCAAACAGTAGTTCGCGAAATCATTAGTCAACAGCAATTACTTGAAGCCCTCATGCACGCATAAAATTTGAACAGATAAAAGCATGCAGATAGTTGAATAATGAAAAGGAAATAGCAAGAAATACTGGTAAGACAGAAAAATATATAAGAATAAGTAGAAAAGTATTGGTAACTTTTAACTTAAATGTCAAGTGTAAGATATACTCTCAGTAATTTAAATACTAAACTATAATTTCTACATATAATTCTCATAAAGAAGGAGGTGCTTACAAAATTCTATTTCCCAATACATATTTAGTAAGCCAGAGAAGCATTATTAATGCTTTACTTCTTTTGAGTTTGTTTTACTTGCTTTTGAGATCTAAAATCAGAAAAGATATTTTAATTAAATCTAATGCAATATATGTCGCAATCAGAATGAGAGTGGAATAAGTCATTCTAACATAGTTTTGAGAAATTGAAGGTTTTGTGAAAACATCGAGCAAAAAATTAGAACTGCATGGATTTTTAAGTCAAAAGAAGGGTTTTTGTGTTTAAATATAGCCACTTTTTTAATCATATGAATTAACTTTTTTGAAAAACAAGCTACTAGTAACTTGTTTTAAAGTAACTTTAAATGAATTACACCACTGTCATTCAAAAATTTATGATGGGTTTGCTGAAAAAACATCAAGTACACGAAGAACTGATATGAATGTGTGATACTTCATTTAGCAAAAAAAAATGCTAGCTGCTTATCCAATCAGTGGCAAGATAACTAACTTTCTCTATTATCATTCCCACTCGAACAGCAGTTTTGGTTAGCAAAAAAAAAATTGTGTGTTCCCAGTAGGCAAAGGCTCTGAGCTGTTATATCTTTAAATTTTTTAATTATTTTTAAATCGTCTATGGTTTGATATTAGAGTTGAAAATCACAGAAAAAAAGAAAGGACATTTATGAAAATGCACGAAATTGTAAATATCTTACGGGGAAGTGTATTCAAACAAATAGTTCACAACTTACAAAGTTAGAATCAGGGTATGGGGTTTATTTCCCCAAGGGTGATTGTGAGTTCAGAAAAAAATACCTGAAAGTTTAAAAGAGAAAATGGGTATGTGGGGGGGGGGTAAAACCACGGCCCCTTTTAGTTAAGCACAACTAATTTATATTTATACATAGAAAACAATTAATTTCCTTTCACAAACTAACACATTTCATATATTTGAATAGTTTCACACACAAATAGTTTTTATTCAAAATATTGTGCATGGATAAAATTAAATTGTAAATGAGCAACAAAGTTACTTTTGAGCTGGTGTTGAACAAATAATCTCCAAAAAATATTTTAAGGAGAAAGTACAAGTCTAACAGAATTACTATTTATTCTGAGAATCTTAACATTTCTGTTTGATGAATATTATTAATAATTATTGGTATAATCATCGAAAATTCGGAAAAGAAAAAGAAAAAATTCCGGAGATGGAACGATAAAAGCATAATTAAAAATATTTATTTCCGGTATTTTCAAACATGAAAATACCAGAGTCGATCATAAAAATACCAGAGTCAATCATAAAAATACCGGAAATCCGGTAAAATACCGGAACACAATCACCCCTGTTTCCCCCAATGTGCAAACAATTTTAAAATAAATACTACTTTGAAAACCTGATGGTGCTATGGAGATGTTTTGTGCACATTCTCTAGCATGTTCATGAGTCATGTCAGGCTGCAATTGTCACTTCTGAGTGCTAAGTGAGCAAGTGAAAACACCTCAAAAAATAGAATCACACAAGCATGAACTTCTATGCACTATCATTTGCTTTTTGCTTGCTAAGTTTGGAAATGCAGCCGAAAGTCATTAACAGAAAATCTTTCATTATTTTTAACAATGTGTGGAAATGGTGTTGAAACATTAAAAACAGACAAACAGCGTTCATTATGCATGCTGTTCAACCATCCTACTCCAGATTTGGCTTCTCTGAACTTCTATGTGTTTGCTCAGATAAATATTTAGCTCAAAAGATGTAAGTTTGAGTCGGAAAAGTCTAGATGATTGGTTGTAAGACCAGAAGGCTGCCTTCTATGATGAGAGTTGGGAATGCTGGTGCAACAACGTTACAAATGTCTTATTTAGTAGGGTGACTACGTAGCAAAGCAGTTGGCAGATATATCTAAACATTTCAACTAAAACAGCTTTTATTTCCACTAGTTTTCCTTTTTCAGCCGACCGGGCCTTGAAAAAAGGCTCTTATTTCAAGGTATATAAGACAAGGTATATAAGAAAGAAAAAAGCAAGGAGAAAAAGCTCAGAATTTATGCAAGCAATAGAAAAGAGCATTTCTAGACAGTTTAAGTATACATAAGGCCTTATTGTGCATTTTCATAGACAATAAGAATAATCACGTGTTCTCTTAAGAATTACTAGTAATTATTCTACGAACTACAAACTAAGAAAGCCTTTGTAACCATTCTATTCCAGGAAGAGATAAAATGCATGTATCAATAAATCAACTTATATATTAATCAATTATTATAATTATACATACACAGATTTCTTTTTCTCACGAGTCTCACCGGGCAAATTAGGAAATCGAATATCAAGATTAGCACCATGTAATAAATGACCCTAAGAAACACATATACGAAAGTATAAACTAGAAAATTCATAAAGTGATAACAAAATACACAATAATTTTATCACTGAAAAAACTCATTAAATCACTCATTAAGTCACGTACCTGCAAGGCTGCCATGGCTTTTCCTGGCGAGTCTTTACTTTTAAAATTGATAAACGCACAAAATTTTTCAGGCAATATTTTGATGCTTACTAATTCACCATACCTATGGAAAATTAAATTAAGAGAAAGAAAATGTTTTCTTTACTTGAAAATGCTACAACATTTCACTAAACCTATAATAAAGCTGTCAATTAATCTAAAATTAAGTAAAAATTGAAATTTTCAAAAAATAGCATTGAAAAAAAAAACAACTCAATAGTATGTTAATAATAGAAAAAAAAAATAAAGCAAGACATTTCAAACATCTAAAAACAAAAAGTACTTCAAAAAATAATTCATAAAATTACCTTGAAAATAAATTCAATATCTTTTTTTCAGTGACATCAGGTTGTACGTTGCCAACCCAAAGGGAATTGTGCTGTTCTGGATTTTTAGGGCTAAAGTAAAAAATTAAAGGATCATAAAAAAATTTCCCACTCATAAAAAATCAAAAAATATGTAAGTAAAAAAATAAAAATATTGAACCATAAAAGTAGCAAATCTGATAGGCCAAGCTAAGTGTCAGCAGAAAAGAGGTTAGTTTCTCTTTTGCAAATGGCAACAATCAATTTATTCAAGCGGAAAAAGCAGCAACTTCATGCAACGCCTCCTTAATACTGAATACCTATTGCTTTCTGGTTTTGACACGGAGCAAAAATTCCAAATTTGCTCTTTACGCACAGCCGTCTATTGGAATTAACAATTAGTTGATTTTTAAATTTAAATTCAAAAATAAACCAATCAAAAAAATTTCATTCAAATATTCTTTGGATCCAGCGCCAAAGGTGCGTGCTACAAGGTGGCGCTTTGTGTTGAACAAATGGATCCCATTTTAAGGCAAATAAAGTAGGCATTTAGTATTTACGATGTAGGCATTACGTAGGCATACGTATTACATGTTAGGCACAACTAAGCAGTCTATAACTACTAGTAACACATTGTATTATTATATGTCATACATCAATATAAAAAAAACTTAAACTTTTGAATTAGATACCCATAAAGTGTGTGTGTGTGTGTGTGTGTTTTTAATCTGATAAACTTAAGATCTTGTTCATTTCAACTGGATTTGTGATCACGTTTGCTCAATATCAAGTGCCTTTTTCTCATTAGACTGAAAGTTCTTTTATTTTGATGCAAATATATATTTCTCGCAAAAAAAAATTAAAAATAATCATATTGGCATTCACATTATTTGTCACACTACAGGGAGGAGAAACCAACAACATACAAATTAATCTTAGGATGAAATAATTTAAAGGACAGTTTGAAGTAAAACAGAACAGTGGCTCAACTGAGCCAGGAAAAATTAAGAAAAACATTTAACATCAAAATAGATGAAGTCGGCAAAGGGCAAAATCAGTTGATTTGTACAACATTACAAAATATAGTCATGGCAATATGACTGAGGTGTGCTCCTTTGATTACACACATTACTGGAATGCAGAGGCGTATTTGGACGTGAGGCCGCCCTGGGCTTTTGAAACCGGCCGCCACCCCCCCTTGAGGTGTTGAATTTCAGAGTTGTAAAAAAAAACGTTTAAAATGTTGTTTTTAAGTTCGTGGTCTGCAGGTCTCCCGTGAAATTTTGCTCTTTAGATAAGTCCTTAAATTGAATTTAACTTTTGATTTTTTGACTTAATTAAGAGCCCTTATAACTCCTGCCCCAATACAACAGAGAAAGTTAGAACAAACTCCGTCTTGAGCAAGAAAAAAAAATATTTTTTTTCTTTTTTCAGGATGACTTTAAATGTTAAGAGATTCAGGAATTTCATCATCCCCCAATAAGGCAGTCTTTGTGAAGTTTTTGCTCAAAAATTAATTATAAAAAAAGTAATTAGAAACAGAAAAAAACGTTCTAAGGTGCAAATCCCCCCCCCCACCCCCTCTCTCCCGGGTTAGAAGTACTTTGTTTACTCAGTTTTCAATGTTGCAGCTACCAGTGGCGTAGCCAGGGCGTTCATACCCCCCTCCCCCCACAAGCTAAAAAGGTTACACACATGTAAGTGTACATATCGCGTTTTCTGACTCTTTATTTCAAAAAAATGTCTGATTCCCCAAACGAAATACTTCTTGCTACGCCTATTGGTAATGCTATTGGTAATGCTATGTGCTATGGGATCTTCTGTACACAGGACAGCCACAAGTTCACAATTTTTTTGATGTTACTTCTAAAAAATACATGAATTTTGCTTTTTGTTAAAAAATATCATATAGTTTATTCATCCTTCACTACTACATGTTTATCTCAGCTATTGAGTGTTGATTAGGATAAGGAACATTGACGCCACTGGATATCTATCCTTGTAACAGGAAAGTGATTAGTGAGATGATCTTGTAAATAACTCTCGTGTTACCTGGAAGTTTCTCATCAGAATCCAAGTGACAGTGCGGTTCACACGATGCAGCAAAAAAACTGGTTTTCCATCTGTTTTTATTTACACCCCCCCCCCCCCCACCCCTGAAACCACCCGAGGTCGCTCACTGCTGAGAATAGAAGGGGTCTGAGAAAGAGACAGCAATAAAGCATCGTGGAAAAGGATCCAGTGCGGGCAGCTCTTTGTACTTTGGCTTTGACTTCGGACGCCACCAACTCCAAGAACTTTGTCCAAGTTCACCGCTGCGGCCTGCCAATGCAAGAAAATAAAATGTGGCCGCTGCCGCCCTGGTGACTAAAAAAAAAGTCTTCACTTTGCATGGAAAAAGTGCCCCCCCCCCCCAATCGTGCTGCCCTGGGCCCATTAAGCCCATACGTAAATACGGCACTGCTGGAATGTTAAAATGAGTCAGGCAAAAATAAAAAAATATCTTTTTTCGTCACTAATGCAAACATTCATTGTCTTAAAATATACACATCTTTTAACTATGAAGAATAGAAACTAGATTGCAGAAATTCTTTCTAGGTTAAGTTAGTTACAATACAAATATTCATCAACTTAAAAAATGTCTCTTGCTCACTAGGTAGGTGGTACTTTGAATAAATATAAAAATAAATTGTACACAATGTAAGAAAAAGTATATTTTTACGTACATGGTTTTCTTTTTTCAATGCATGTGTTAGTAGATTTGATGAGCATAATTAAGAACATAAATTAAAATTCTAAATACATTATTGATAACACTTGCATTTATGCATATATCTGACAAACTATGCAATATTCATGCACATGCCAAGCAAAAAAAAAAAATGTTTTGTCACATATAAAACCAGTTTGGGATTTATTTAATTATAAATGGTGCTTAAAACAATTAGATATGAATAAATAACCAAAGCAAATGTAATACACAAATACTTACTCAGTTTTAATGTCATATGTTTTGTTTTCTATCTTATACTTTGTAGCAGCAGACCAGAACTCCTTTTCATCCTCAGAATCAAAAATTTCACCATCATCATCTTTAGTTGCTGTTACAGAACCTTTCTGAAGTGCCTCCAGAGCAGCTTCAACAGACCCATGCAATAAAAGGGCTGATTTTGCTAGCTCTTTGGAATATCCTTTCTCCTAAAAAATGAGGAGGGAAATAGGAATTCAAGAATAATTCAATAAAGTCTGATCCTCCTCCCCAAAAGTGCCCCTTTGGAGGGAAGGATGATGATTTTTTTTTTAAAGAGCAATAAGTCTGAAGTATTAGTCTGAAGTATGCATGTAATCGTCAACCCTCCCCCCTCCAAATACATTTTCTGCAAATTCATGCTCTTTAATTTATCCTTGAAAAAAAGCTTCAAACAATGCCATTGCTTGTTCCTTAGAATCCTTGTAACTTCAGTATTATCAGCTAAAACACTGATGTCCTCCCAAAGTTTCATAAACAGTATTAATTACAGTAAAAAGCAACATGGGAGGGGAGAACTGGTATGTGTGCTCAAAATACCACTTGAGAACCAGCAACACCCTTCCTCACAGACAAAATAATTGGTAATCCAAATTTACGTTCTCAATCCTATTATCCAACATTTCTATTAAAAACTATTTCCATTATATTATCACATCCTACCTGCACATTTGGTCCAATTTTAAAGCTTATTGACAATAATTTAATTTATGTTGCAGAAAGCTGAAATCCCATAAAAGTTATAAAGTCGAATTGCCATTTTATTAAAAGGCTTAAGATTTTATAAGAAAATATTCCCAATTATTTATACAACCTCAGAATTTCATGCAAATAAGTCAACTTTCATGTTATAAGTTCCATTTTTCACACATTAAACCTTAGAAGAGATGTAGTTAGCAGTGCTGTATTTACGTATGGGCTTTATGGGCTATAGGGGGGGGGGGCACTTTTTCCATGCAAAGTGAAGACCGTTTTTTTTTTTTTTTTAGACAGCAGGGCGGATCGGTCGCAAGAATTACATCAATTAATTGAATTAAATACTATTCTTTATTTAATAACACTGGAATGCTGGTGGAATTTTTCATACAAATGTATTGAACCACAGGGGGAAAAAAAGAAAAGATAAGACAGGAATAAGACTAGAAAGATGAAAAAAAAGACTGCAAGACAGAAAAATTGTTCGTTAAAACCGTGTCTTGCTCGTTAAAAACAAATTCTGCTCCACAGACAACATTGATCCAACAAAATATTCTCGTTTCCCTCGTTAAATCCGAGTTCTCCTTATATCCGAGCTCCTTATAAACGAGTTCGACTGTATTCATTACATATTTGTTTTAAAGTATTTTATCGCTTATTTATTTATTGATTTTATTTTATTTTTTCTAAAATATTTAAATGAAGCCATGATCCATTTCAATAAAATTTTGTACACCAGTCGAGATCAGCCTGCACAAGAAAAAAAAGTAAATTTCATGAAAAAAAAAAAAAAAAACTATCATTATTTTGTGGAAGGTCTGAAATTTTACCACATACATGCGACATATTTACTTGGAAGGAGTCTATTTTGGAACCTTTTTTTTTTTTTAACAACTCTGAAATTCAACACCTCAAGGAGGGGGAGGGCGGCCAGTTTCAAAAGCCCAGGGCGGCCTCACGTCCAAATACGCCTCTGGTAGTTAGATTAAATATTTAAGTTAGATTTCACCAATTCTTATGTTTTCCATTTTTAACTTAATCTTTCCAAAAAATGTGTCCAATAATTTTGCGATGTATTTTGCTTTTCAGGGTCGTCCAAAGAGGGGTCAAGCAGGGCAATCGCCCAAGGAGCCAAGATATGAGAGGATGCCATAAACTAAACTTTTACGACCTTACAATTTTTTTTTTTTGCAATTTTTATTAAGTATCGCTTTTTTCTGAAGCAATTGTTAAAATTCTGGCACATCAGATTGAATTCCTGTCTTTTCTGGTACACAGAGATTAGATATTCAACAATGTAATAATCAAAGTACAGAAATATTCGGTACTCCATTCGTTAGATGCCTACTTCAATTGCAAGAGTTTGGCGTTATTTAAAAAAAGTTAATGCTCATCTTACAATTTACTGACGTGCTTTGAACCAGCTTCGCTTCTCTTTCTCTCTCTCTCACTCACTGTGGGGAGGAGGGAGCACTTGAAAATATTTTCTCTGGGTGTCGTCCTCTCTTGGGACGGCCTTGTTATTTCACATGATGTTCCAGAAACGTTAACCTTTTAAACTTTTTTTTCTAGTTACTATACAACACTTAAAGGACACTTTGTCACTTTTTTTTACTCAACTTTTCTAATTATACAAAAAATAAAGAGGCTATTGATAAAATAATCAATTTTCTTTCTAATATGAAGACAGGCAATAGAAATATGACTAGATATAATTTTATAACATATGCAATCAATAATCTAAGATAATTGCTGAAAATTTTGTGTTTTCTTCTCAAGATTTTTACTGATTTAATTTTTATTTATCTGTTTATTTATTTTGTTAAAGTCTCCGATAACTCCCTAAATTTTTCAGAATTTCAAGTTTTTCTAAAAAGTGCAAGAATTACAGGGTACTGAAGAACCAGATTAAAGTAAATTATGCAGTTTCAAATTATTTCTACTAAGAATAATCCACTTACCATTATTTGTAAAATTCTAACTTTGCGCAAATCTGTTAAAACCTCTAGAGCCTTGCTGTCATATTTCAGCCCCATTAGGAAACATTCCTCTGCTAGAGCATACTTCTAAAATTAAGATTAATATAGGCATTAAATACACAACTTGGAGAAGTGCACAAATTAAGATAAAAGTACTGCAAAACAAATCTATAATGCTTATTCTTAGGTACAAAAATAAAAATTTTTAAAGTACTTCTTAAGGGCTTAAGCAGAAATATTAAAACCTTGGAAATTTCTTGAATTGATTAAACAAATGATTGAATCTTCATGTTTGTGCAAGAAGTACAGAATATTTATAAAGTAATTAAAAGATTTTAAAAAATCTATCCAAGAAAATAAAAGAAAAAAACTACTTTGGGTTCAAACATTTTTTTTCATTTTGATTCATTTTTTTTTTTTTTTTTTTTCAGAACTTTGATACAGATGCTCTACCTGAGCATCTTCTACAGCTCTGAGAACAACTAGACAATTATCAACTTCTCCTTAGGCACTAGCCCCGCCAAAATTTACCTCCTGGGATGTGAGGATTTGGTCCTAACTATCCTTATATGGATATAAATTTTTAATTTAGGCTATGCTTTAAAATTAAAGCTTCTGAGAAAGTTAACCCTCAAAGTTTTTTCTTTCATAGACGCCATTTTCCGTTTTTGTTGCTAGTGTCAGGATATGTCTTTAGCTACATCAGAGCATGGCTTCAGTTAATTTGCACTAATGGAAGAAAAAAATTCATGAGATAAAGATCAGATATGTATAATTCTTGCAATAGTTCCATTTAAAAAAACGTTCTTTATCCATGCAAGACTTTATAAACACTTTACATTATTAATGCAATTTAATCTAAATAGAAAAATAAAAGTTTTAATGTTAAGATAATTAGCATATTAGCAATATGATTAAAACATTGTGTATTGCTTTGCATCAATTAGAAAAAAATTCTGTTACATCTGAAACATCACCAGTACTTTTTTCCAAAAAAAAGATAGATTTGTAAACAGGGGGGTGGATTACTCTTTTTTTCTTTTTTGCAAATGCAATACTTCACACAAAGTAGTAGAATTGGGTTTTTCAAATTTAAAACTGTACAAATTCTGTAAAATAAAAAAAAACTTACTTGAAGGCCTAGCAAAGCCTGACCTTTTCTAAAGTACCCCGTTGGCCATGTATGACATAACGATATAGATCTTTCTGCATCTTTTAAAGCTCTAAAATAATACACAAATATTTTATTGAATACTTCCACAAACATAAAAAAAAAGTGTTATGAACAGACTGTTTGTTGGTTTAAATAAATTTTTTAAGCAAACTGGTACATATAGGCCTGACATCTTTATTTATTTTTTTATTTATTTTTTTTTAATGCAAAAGCAGGAGTGCAAGTAAACAGTAACATCCGTTTAATGCTGTCAACACTCTTGCACTAATACAGCTTCAGATCAAGCACTTTACAGATTTTAAACTTCTGTTGATTTCAGGTCGCTTACTTACGTATTGAGATTATACATCGCAAAATAATTACCATAGTTCTTAAAGCAGTATTTAATATTCATAGGAATTATGATACCTAATAAAACTACCCTAAAAATCAACCAGTTTCGTGCATTTTAATTAATGCCTTTTGTTTACTTCTGCAATTTTTTGGCAGTGCACGTTTGCATACAGTGTTTGATCATGATTAACATTTTCATTTTTTAGATGTCACTACATAACTATAAAGTCTCAGACACGTGATCAGGTAAAATCTGTTGGGTAAAATCTCTTCAAAACAATAGATTAATAACAGGTATACCCAGCAGTAAATTAAAGAGAGGTAAAACCTATATTACAGCTACAACAAAGCATAGGATAAAAATAATTGAAGGTACAGGCGGCTAGTCTGCCGAAAAAGTGGGGGGTCTTTTTTTTCGCAGAATTTGGTGTTATTATTGGATTTTTACATCACCGATTAAATGACCGATAAAAAATGTGGAACAAATCCTTAAAAATCAAGACAACTGGCTACCTTAGACATCCGCCTTTCGATTCAAAGTTTCATTATAAAATATCCCAAAAGGAGTCCATATTTTTGGAATTGTTAGCTTTTATTTTCATGAAGTAAATCAATCCACAGAGTAAAAAATTATTTTTCAATAGTTAATTATTTTTTAACTCTGAAAAGTGAAGGGGCAAAGCTTCTTTACTTTTGGAAGTAAGGGAGCAGTCGCCCCCCTTGCCCACTTGTACGAGCCGTCCATGATTGAAGGGTCCACTGTCCTATTATAGTCCTACTACATACCTTATTATAGTAGCCTACTGGTTATATTTAAGACTAAGGGGGAAAAGTATACAAATAATAAAATTTCTAAAATTATGTTGTGCAAAAAGAAAGTAGATAACCATTTTAATTTTCAAAAGGCCTACATTCAAGTTTAAAACACCAATATCTCACATCTCATAATTATTATTTTTGTAATCATTTTTGACATTACATATATAACTGCATTGAGAAGTCTACATGGGGAATTAACAAAATATAAAAAAGAAAATAGTGGATTGATATTTTAAGTTGTCATGCAGATATTTTGAAAACACTGAAGCATTATTTAAGGCAAAACAACGAGACTTACTTTTCGTATTGGCCCAAGCGTTCATAGCATAAGGAACGATTACCATAAAATCTAAATTAAACAAAATACACAGATATGTTTAAATTTGGGGAAAAAATTGGTACACAAACGGAGTATAATTCAGAAATATAATGGACATTTATTTAAAGCACAAAACTCAAGAAATATAAGTAAAAAATTGAAACAATGAAATGAATGAAAAAACAAATTTGAAAGGAAAAGCATTTCAGACTGCATTGTATTTCATTAAAAAAGCAGAATTCTACCAACACACATGACATTTCACTTCAAATCACTTTTTTCCTCAAAATAGTTCATTATGGAACCATAGTTCTATAGGATCAATAGTTCATTATGGATATAATCATCATTTTAGTAACCATACAAGAATCTAGAAAACATGGTTAGACTTCAATAAAATATTATTGGTTCAGATTGCTTGCTTTCCCTTTTGTAAATACATTAGCAAAAGTTGATTCCATTTTGCCGCAGCTCTTGGAAATTATTGCTATCAGTATTTCAGTAGATAATCCAAGCAATATATGTATATATAAAAGAGATTATAGTACACAAGAATCCTGTAACATCCTTTAAACCAGCACTGTTCTTCATTGTGCTTCTACTATTTTGAAAAATATTTTTTTCTCATATGATTTGACTTCTGGATAACCCTCAATCATTTTAAGAAACCTTGATTTAAAATTCCTAACAGCTTAACAAGCCCATCATTTCTTAAAACACTGAGGAAATACAGTTGATTCTCCACTTAACGACTTTCAAGGGACAGCGAAGAATTACCCTTAACCCTTTAAGCATCATGGGTTTTACATTAGGATCCCTTAATATTTTTTTTGCCTCTAAGTATTTTTTTTTTTTTTTTTTTTGAAATTAACTTGAGCTCAATTAAGTTCCTAGTTTCATTGGTACTTTTTTCCAAAATTCTGGATGGTAAATTCACCCAGTAAAATACCTAAAAGCGGAATTTTACGTCGCTGCCGCTCAAAGGGTTAAGTAAAATGCACCCATAAACAGTTTTTCTGAAAAAAAAACAGTGAAGGCTCTGAGATCGTGGAAAGTCATCTTTTATCAAAGAAAGTCGTTAAGTAGTGCATCGTTTGGCAGCAAAGCAACTGCATACTTTTACATGTTAAAAAAATTCATAAAAAACCATTTTAGTTGTGATTGTTAGAACTAATAGACACAAATGAAATCAAAGAATTACAAAGTGACAGAAGGAAATTTTCAACGTACCTATATTCAGCAGGATACACCTTAATAGATTCACTAAATAAGCTTACAGCCTTGGCATATAAACCTAAACTTGCTAATGCATTTCCTTTACCTAAAAAAGAGGAACAGCAAAACAATTAAGTAAAAAATTTTGTCAAATTTTAATATTTTACTGTACATACTAACTACACAGAAAGCTTGCTAATTTTAAATTCAACACTCTCTACCAATTTTCTCACATCTATAGAAGAAACTGAGAAGCTGTATAAATAAAAAAGTCTTCTTGTAATTATCATAGTTCTCAATCACAATCAGTAAAATGCAGAGACAAAAATAAAACTAACTACTTGACTCGTATGAAGCTTTTGGTCCTGACAACAGGAAATTCAGCGTTTTAAGTGAAAATTTTTAAATAACAGTCTAAGTGTGCCTTGCTTGTTTATTTATTTTTCACTGATAGTGCTGAAAAAAATCTTGAAAGTGATGACTTACTTGTGAAGTTGATTTAGTATTACAATAGTTGTAGCAAGCATACCCACAAAAAGCACCATTGAAAAATAAAACATATGATGCTCCGATTTCTAAATTTAAAATTAATTTTCTTTTCTGTTTTAATGAAACAACACAGTTGTGGTTCAGACTTTTTTCCATATTAAATTAAGATTATAGGTGATGGTGAACATAAGATATGGATCTACAAAGCCTCAATGAGGTAAAATTGAGGTTTTCCGTTTTACATTTAATTTTTATTGCAGGAATAGTTCTTCTCAAAAAATACTGACTGTTGTCATGCAATATTGTTGAATTTCTAAGTTCAATATGGTGATCTTACACATTAATATTTATGCATTAAAAAAGGAAAAGGCATTACGTGCAAGCTCTCTGCTTCTCAATATCACAATTTTTTCTTCCTCATCCGAGAGCTAAAATGAATTAAAATAACAATTAGATATCTACAATGCAAAAAAATACCAAAAAAGCAATGAAAAAAAAACATGCAGCAAATTCTTTTGAATTTCTACATGGGTATCATATTTTCACTGATCAAGATTTTTTACAATAATATAATTTCATACTTATAAAACATTTGAACCAAAGGAAATTATCACTTTACATTTGATGTCTGGACAGAACAATCTTTACTTTGAGCTTCCGTAGAAGTGCTGTTTCTATGTTTTTTGGCAATAACTGCTACAAAGGCACTGGAAGGATCTATATTCTAAGGGGGAAAAAAGCTTTCATAAACTTGAGCTAGTCAGCATTTAAATAAATACTTAAACACATAGCTTAAATTTTCCCCAAAAAGTGAATCTTTGACATTTAACTATATGGTAAGTGTAAGTAAGAAAAATATATTCCAAAAAAGTTAGTAAACTATAATAATTATATTGATTTCCGATAGTGCACAACTTAAACACTATGCACAATAAGTGTTACATTGGCATTTGCAATATTGGAAGCACTTACTACTTCATAAATTTTAAAAATTTAGCAAGGAGCTGCAGGTGCAACACAATGTGATATGTTCAATTACCACTTTAGATCTCAAGTAACAATACTTTTTATGAATACTAATGCTAAAGTTCAGAACTAATAAAACTGACACATTTAGTAGTTGTGCATCGCAATATTTTAGTCATGATTAATATAAGTTGATAATTAAATTAATAATAGCAGAGAGATAGTCCAACCAATTTAGCATACAATAAGTATTTTGAGTACAAAAAAACCCATTCACTCATCGAACTAAAGCGATGTAATAATGGCCAGTGCCAGTGCTGGATCTTTTTTGAGAGAAGGCAAATCTTGAAACTGCCGCCCTCGCCCTTTTTCCTTCAAGTTTTTAGCTCCCGTTTATACAGAACAAACAACAAAGAAATAGCATGGCAAGGGTTTTTGACTATAAAGAGGACCAATGTCTTGTTTTCACCAAGATCCAGTATTGATAAGGGTGATCTGAGGAACAGCTGTAAAAAGAAAGGTAACAAACACATTTAAATGACTTCCGTTACTTTCAGATCACATAGTGGCTTTGGAAAAAAATCAGTGTAATAACAGGCCCTTCATTTTGAAGAAAAGGGTTGATTGCCGACTTTATGAAATTAATGTATTTACATATGTAGACGTGGTTTTTGCTGTTTTCTTCACGAAATTTGGCTCTCACCTTTTACACCTTGGAAAATTTGAAATGACTAGTTCGAATAATAATCAGGACACTTTTACTATTCTTTAATGTACGTAGTGTGTTTATACAAAAATATTGGACTGTCTCTCATATCAACGAAACATAAATACTGCTATTTAGTAATCAATCTACTTATATTAAAAACTGAGTATCTTTTTAACTATCTTTCTTTCTATCTATGTCATGCTTCTTTCTCCTGAACGCCAATGAACTGAAAGTCGAACCAGGTACCGATAGATAGGTAATTTTTCAGGGTTCATTAGTTTCAATTTATATAATTATACGATTTTAATTAGCGAAGATATCAATTAATAAGTAGTCAAATTGAAAGCGATTAAGCCTAATAAATGATTAAATATGAAATCCAATTGTTGCAAAATGTGGTTGCTATGAAAAAGTAATAACAATGATAATGAGAATTTTGAATGAAGGCTTTACTAAATCAAACACGAAACTCATAAGCGGGCCACTTACGTAGTATTTTTATCGCTAGCTACTTGTAATATTTTGAAACATTCATTTGTTAAAAAGCCATCTATTTATATTAAAAACTGAGTATCTATGTCTGCTTCTTTCCCTTGAGCGAGCAGAACTTGCTGTAACTTTCCTCACCATTTTGAAGGCGGAAAGCATCTCAATAATTCGAATGATTTTTTTGATGCAGGAAAAAAGTGAAAGTGTGAAGCGCCTGTTAGCGAGCTGCCTTGGCGGCGAGTATTTTTTTGAAACATTCTTTACTACTTTAAAGGCGGGAAGCGACCGTGCAACGCTGGGCCACGCAGCTAGCTGCTTGGGCATTAGTGGGCCACGTACGTAGTATGTCTTCAAATCTTATGAAAATTCAATTATATCAAATAATATCACATCAGAATGAGGTAAACATTGGGTGGCGGGGGGATATTATGCATCAACATGCCGCAGGAAGCTAATCTAGCTGCCCTGGCAGCTAGTTTAATAATATTTCTTGAGCGAAAAAAAAAAAGGCGTTCGAAATACTACTCCTTAATTTACGAAAGATAAGAAAAAAATGACAGGATGAATTCACTAGGCAATACTAATTAATCAGCAAAAAAAGAAAAACTTTTATTACAACACAACTATTTCACGAAAAAAAATCTCTGAACAAAATTCAAATCATAAAAAAGAGTACAACTCTCAAAAAAAAAAAGAAGACGAAAAGCAATTGAAGTTTAGAGTCTGATATCTTTGAACGACCAATTCTTGCATATATATAAATTTATGTTTCAGATCTTATGTTTCAGATGCTCCTTATTTGGACCGAAAAAATATTACCGTAGTATCAAAAATACTACGTCTGGCGACGCTGGAAAATGAACGAAACAAAAATAGATATGACGTAACCATGGTAACAACATGAAAAGTTGATTTCCGTTGATAAAATAATTCTTTTCATCTCTCTTTTCAAACAAATTTTATTATCGAGCTGAACCATTTTAAAATCGTTTGGCTTACTTTACTGAAGGTACGCCTTGAATTCCGGGATGCTAAAAACAATTGTTACAGCTCTACTGATGATCGTAGAAACTTCGAAAAAACTTCATTTTGTGCAAAAAAGTTCAAGCTTTCGAATGATATAAGACTTAAAAATGTGTATGAAATATTTCTTCCCTATTTTAGCGAATTTTCGCTAAGAATTCGAATAGAAAAAGGACGAAATGGAATTTTCGAAAAATCGCTTTGAGGTGCAAAACTACATGCTACAAACTAATTTTGTACCAAGTGGCATGAAAATCGACCGAACGGTTTGGGCGCTACGCGCGTGACAGACAGACAGAAGGACAGAAAGAAAGACAAACCTTCAGCTTTATTATTAGTAGAGATAGAGATCATCAATTTCAACGGATCAATTTGGGGTACTTTTGTTGCCCCATTATTCAATTAAAATGAAGAAATAACAGTACAACATTTAAGGTTAACAAGAAAGATAACGAACTAGAAAACTTAAAAATTGCATTCTTATTTATATACAACTACTTCTCACAATCTTAAGTCAAAATTACAACACAAGAGAAACATTTAAGACAGCAAAGTTTGGTCATAAATGCATATTTCAGCAGTGTATGACGCTGATACACATATCAAGATAAGAAAAATGTCATAAATATACTATTACTTTAACTGTTATAAGTATAACCCAGATTATACGTTCTAAAAATAATTAAAATAAGCACTACTCAAATTAAAACATATGCACTTAAAATTTTTAACTAGTAGAAAAAGCTACACAACATTTTAATTTAAAATTTTGCTCGGGTTTTACTATTTATCTAATCTAATACCTTTAAACGAGCAATTCTTGTAAAAATATTTATTTATATTTCGGATCTCGAAAACGGCTTTAACGATTTTGATAAAATCTTGTAGAAAGATAAAGTTTTGGTTTTTGAGTTCATCTACACTCGCGTTTTTTCTGTAAAAACACGAGTTTTCACACTAAACCCAGTTTTTTATTCCTTTATTAAAAGTTTGAGGAGCTTTTTTTCACCATTTTCTTTATGATTACTATTATTGTTACTGTTTCATAGCAACCATGTTTTATTATAACAATGGGTTTCATATTTAATCCAACCAGGGTAAATTAAAATTTTTATTGTTATGGTAAACAAGTTTTGGCAATACGTTAGAATTGTTATTGTTTTTAAAATGTTACAGAGATCAATCAAAATAAAGTTATTGTGGTGTGATTTTATGGTGTGCGCATCGTTTAAATAATGTTGTGATGATGATGTCTTGTCCAAATAAGGTTATGTTTTTAAAATAAATTACCGCTGTTTTAAGTGCGTAATTGCAACAAATGGCTTAAAAATGCTTTTCAAGTTTATCTAAATAAGTACTTCGAACTTTAGAAAAAACATGATTTTAGAAACCTCTTTTTTTAACCGAGAGGGCTCATTCCTTTAGGTACTTTTCTTACAAAACAATTAACTATCAATAATTTGATTATAGCTAGAATTTTGAAAAAAATATGAATAAATGATTGAAATAAAAGAAAAATAAATTAATTTAGCATAGCATATCTTGAAATAACTTCCAACTTCCGAAAACCTGAAATATTTTTAGGATAAAAACGGAATGAAACCTCAAACACTGCATAGCAAGTTTGGGCAAAGCATGTATTCACGTTCTTTCTGAATTCAGAGGGAATCACCTATGTAACAAAAAATGTTTTTTTGCTCAGGATTGGCACTACTGCAGGGAAAGAATCAATAAAACAATTTTTTTTTTTAATGAAGAATATCAAGACAAAACGCTAAAAATTATTATAAATCAGGAAAAATATTTTTCATCAGAAATATCAGAACAGCTACAGACTCCGAACTTTCATCCCCTTAAAAAAATCTTTATATATATATATATACATATATATACATATACATATATATATATATATATATATATATACTTTTAATCATATTTCTAAATATGAGTCACATCACAAGTAGGAAAAATACAAGTTTGATATATGTGACAATACTTACTGTTTCAGAACTTGAATCTTGTTCTAACTCCTGCTGTTTTTTCCTTTCTTTTTTCCGCTGAAATAACAAAAATATTTCAGATTACTAGACTTGAAATACAAATAAAATACTGGTATACCTTCAATTTCATAGAAGTTTACTCATTATTAAGAATATATAACAGCAGAAGCTTGGTAATTTTGAAATCAAAACTTGTCATTTAAAGACATGAGTGATTACACAGTATACAATAACATTCACTTCATACGAACACAATTAATCCAAGGTCATGGAGAGGGTACAGCAAATTCCAGGCACTTTATTGCCTGGGCGACCAAAAAACATTTTGACGGCAAATTCTTTCAAAACCATACATTTTTCTTTGAAAAATCCAACATAAATGTAATTTTTAACCATATGTATTTTCACTCTGTCTATTGTCTTGAAAATTGTAAGTAAACATATATTTGACAGTTATAGAATTGTTCGTTTTCAAACTCCGCACCTGACAGTCATGAAAGTTTTCATTTGAAACAGGAGTGATAGGTTAAAGAAGCGCACTTCCCTATGCTTTCAGGTTTTATTCGCTTGTTACTTCCTGGTTGAATGTTACTTTGCATGATAAAATATCAGACTAATAGTAACATTCAGTTTTTGTTGCTTTGTTTGATTATTGTATATGATTAAAAAATTTCCATTTTTCAATCACCAACATTTTCTACATTTCTTCTGGTCAAAATATTATTAATGTCAGACACGTGAGTTAACTAAGTAATGAAACACATAAGTGTTTTAAAACTGAATTTAGAATTAAAGAGTTCTAGCCAAGCAGTCACCACTTAAATTTATAAAATCATTAATTTACAAGAAAACAAAATGGGCCTTGGTCTATTTGTTTACATCTGTAGTAAATCTAAATATTTTGAAGCACTCTGGATCATGGAAAATTTCTTTGGAATTCTGCTTTTTTTTTCTTTTTCTTTCATTATTTGAGAATTCAGAAGAAATGTGTCCTTTGACTAGTGCAAGGTTAAGACTGCTTTTACTGCTTGGGTTTTTAATTTTAAGGGTTTTTTCTTTTTCTTTTTTTTCACTTTGAAGCAGATAACAATGGTTTTACACTCATATTGTAATACTTAATGACTCACTTTTTTCTTGGCTTTCTTTCGTTCTGCCTTTAGATTTCCTTCTCCTTCCAAATGTAACTCAACAGCATTTGTATCAGTCTAAATGAAATTAAGAAACTTATAACTGAGAGCACACAGAAAATCGCAACCATGAAAATAATCTAAAAAAACCAATACGAGAAAGGCAATACCCATTATTATGGCTTAAACCCCAGATGACAGTGGCACTGTGTCTTGTGACACTACAGGTATTTTGGCGGCACACCAGAGGTGAATATTGAATACCTTTTACTATTTTACATTTACTGAAAGCAAATTTAAAAAAAAAAAAAGAAATAAAGAGCAACTGATCTCCAAATTAGTAATCATTAAAAGGATTCAGATACACATCTGAACACAAGTATCTAATAACACCTTCTAGAATCAGGACAAGCAGTAACCCTACGCATTCACCACCAAGACAAATGCGATAAAACCGCAAAAATCCGTAAAACAAACTTCATATCAGGAGAAAGGAAATTTTTCAAAATTTTCGTAGAAAAAAATACTCCTTGATCCTCAAAATTATATTAAAGGATTGTTAAAAACTCTGCTAGAAAAAATAAGCCACACCAAACAAGTATCTTATAAATCCTAAGCGCATGATGCATCTTTAAAATAAAATTGTTTTTAATGGTATACTTTCCAAAACTTATACTTTGTTCACTGATTTGTTAAAATTAGTCTTTGGCTAACATTTTTGAAATTTGGCTAATATTTCTTTTAATTTGTCTAATTTACTAGTTAGCAATTTGAAATCAATGAAATCAATAAGAATGGAAGGAGTTCCTTCACTCAGCGCAATAGAAGTTCGACAGAATAACTTTTTCTTGAAAAAGTACATTAATGTGGTGATTTGTAGAAAGAAAAGTGTTCAATTACTTTAGAGCAGTGTATAATGATTAGCCTGAAAAAAAAGAGAGTTAGAGGGGACATGATTCAGTTGTTTAAATTTAACAAAATGAAAGATGTTAATGGGTTATGGGAGCATGAGTTAATGAGGCATGGAAAGCAAGAAAAGGAGTCATTGTATTAAGCTATCAATCTAACCAGGAAATTGGGGAAAATTACCACTCTAGTAGGGTTGCGGGCACTTGAAACAGCTTACCGGAAGAGGACTGTACTGACAAAGGGAGTAGATAGCTTTAAGAGAGCCATTTATCATTATTAGGAATTATAAATTGACTTAAAATAAATCAAATTTAATAAATCCATAATAAACCAGTCAACAGTGATAAACACTAAAAGGGTGACCCTCAAATACATATTCTGAACTAAAACAAAAACAGGAGACATGAGTCAATGTCATGTGTGTAAATAAAGAATATCAAAATGTCGAACAGCTGATCAGACAGGTGCACTAAGACAGAAGTAACAGTGCAAACAAACTAAAGCAGCAAGCCTTTATGAATGCATAATGAAAGACTGAAATATTTAATATCTAGAGAGAAAATTAAAGAAGGAAATAAGACGATAGAGCGCTGGAAATGAATTGTTAGAAAAACATATTGAAAGTAGGAATAGTCTAGATTTTCTAATAACACTTGTAGTTAAAGAAATTCAATAAAATTATAATCAAACTTTTTCACATAAGTATGTGAAGTAGCCTATTTGCCTTTCTGTTTTGAATAGCAAATCATGCATTTTTGAACCTGAATGACATACCAGGTTTTGTTACTTAAGTTAATACTATTTCACTAAGCTCTTTTTTCCCCTCAAAATAAATGAATATATAAATAAATAAAAGCTTTCATAATAATTACATATTGATATTGTTAAAATATGAAAAGCAAAAACCTTTTTCAAGTAATTTTGAAAAAAAAGTGTATTAAAGGCCAGTAAAGCATTTTTTATCAGCTAGTTTTGACAACTTTTAAAAAGCAAATCCAAAAATAATTAAAATCAAATTTCTAAGCACTTAAAATTCTATTATTGCTATTCATAATTTTATTGATGAAATTTGATTTTTATGCAGAAGAACTGAAAATTTTTCACAACACCAATTTTTTTTTTTTTTTTGGGGGGGGGGGGGAAGGGCATCACATAATATATATATATACAAGATGGAAAATTATTTAAGTTTTTCAAATTGACAAGCGCTTTTATAGCAGCTTAATATTAATAGCAAATTATATATGGAAGTTAAAAAGTTAAATAAATTAGCCCTCTGAACAGTGCAGGGGGTGGTTATTTAATTTGTCAGCTTTTCTCATTTTATTCAATCACAACTTCAATTTTACAGTTAAAATAATACAAAATAAAACAATGTTTTCAGTTTTACTGATTTAAATGTATTAAATTTTATGCATTTACTGCTGTATCATAATAAATCAGCTGACTTACTGATAACTGACCTCTGTTGAAACCTACAAAGTTAATAATATTTTGACCGCTGCTCCTGCTCTCTGAAGATAAGGCAGCACATTACCCATGTTTGTTCTTATTGTATATTTAAATTGTTTTGCAAATTTTCAAATGCTTCTCTGAAGTTTCTTAAAATTTCAATTTGTTCATTTGTTGCTTTTTCCAATCTACACATTCTGCGACACTTAAAGGACTAATTTATTTAATTTCCATATACATAATTAAAACATAGTTACCTGTGCTTCTGCTGCAGCTTGTTGATTAACATGAAAGAGAAAGAAAATAACACATTTTAAAATGCAAAGTAGAAATATTTAATAAATAATGCATATTACTTAAATTTATTGCAGATGATTGATGCAGAACAAAATATTTGTTCTCCGTCGATATTTTAATCTCTTTGAATAAAATTATTACATACTAGGAAAAATCTTATTTAGAGTAAACACAAGAAAAAAATTCTAAAGAATCAGAATTTATATGAAATTATACATATGTGTAATAGGCTTCAACACACCTATTTCTTTATCTACACTTCCATAAAATCTATCTTTTTCCGCAGATTCTGTTTCTACACTTTGCTCACGAGCTAAAATTAGAAAGGCAAGAATAATAACAATGCAAGAAATATAATATAAAGCAAAAATATTAGATATGAATATTGGCACTTACATCGCTTCCATCCATTTAAGAAATATTGAAAAATACTGTACATTTTCTTCCTGTAATAAAATCGAAACCAAAATTAGAGACACAAATTAGCCAAACTATAACATAATTAGAGTAATGGTCAGAAGAAATGGAAATTTTTGTGAAAAAGAGCTTTTAGTTTTTTCCCAAAGGGGATTATTTCCATTGAAAAAATTGAAAACTTTGAAATTTCTAGCACAAAATAGTATACTAAGAAATGCAAAATAGGTACATTAAAATATTTTTTCTTGAAATATATTTTTAAACTGCCCAATATCTCCAATGTGAAAACTCTTACTTTGATAAAGCAGGAAGCTATAGAGTAATTAATTTCTCTGCACATAAAGTATTATTTGCTCCTTTTCTTAAAAAAATTGTAAATTTATATGCAGGACAGAATTATATCAATTAGTGAAGATGTTTAAGTTTCATGACGATTTAGAATGAGTAGAATATAACTAACATTTAAAAAAGCAACTTTCTTTTTTTTAATTTCTTGAAAAAAATACTCTCAAAAATTAATTTCAACTACCGCAAAGTCGGGTTACTTGGACCCACAGTAAAATGATAAAATCTGGGTTTGGTACTAGCATTAGAGACTGCAGAGTGCTTCTACCTAGAGGAGAAACGAGGAACTACGTGCAAGTCTTCAACTAATAAGTACCAAACCTAGATTTTATCATTTTACTGTAATGGGCTCAAGTAACCCCTTAGGGTCCAAGTAACCCGACTTTACGGTATTTACAAAAGTCACTTTTATCTAAAATTAATGTTTGAATGATAATTTAACCAACTTGAATAATTTTCAAAATTCAAAGTGAGGAAGGGTTATTGGCAGTATAAGTTTCTTACCAGTATATGTTTTGTGTGTAGCTCAGTTAAGAAAAAAAATCTGGTGTAGACCCCACAATACTTCTTTTTACGTTTAAAATTAATTATAGATACCTTACGTGTTAAAATAGTGCCTTAGAATGAGCAAGATAACAATAAACATAAACATCCCTAGTTTGCCACGAATCAGTGCAAAAAAATGTTTTACAATGATTCATTTTCCAAATATTGCTGATTTCAGCATCATTCAGTGGATTTTTCGCAAAATATTGCCAGTGACACCAAATTTAACCCAAATTCAAAAATAATTTTCAACAACTTTTGATATGTCGCCAAGTTGGCAAACAAAACCTTGGCAATACATCTCCAAGTGGCCGCGCCAAATCATATCACTTGAGTCTACATTGAAATTAACAGATTTACCCCTAAAAAGGATAAAATACCCCCTTGGGAACATTTGAATGCAACCACAAGGGGAGCTCCACAACTAGACCCCCCTCAGAGCCTACATACTAAACTAGAAGCTCCTATGGCATACAGTTTTTGAGTTATGCGACATACATACATACGCACACATACCTATACATACAAACTTCATGTGAAAACTAGTCATAAATAACTTGGGGATGACGAAAAGGATTTTTTGGCTGGTTATATGTTGGTAGGTACATATATAAATGCGTGAGCTGACAGGTCGTAAAAACTATTCAATGTTCATTCAGGTATAAGCAAAATCAAAATGTAGACCGAATTTTAAGTCAAAAAACTTTTGAGATCACAATACTTCCTTTACAATGTATGAGGAATTAAGAAAAGGATAGCATCAGAGGCGTAGGAACGGGGTGGCATCGGGGCAGATGCCAAGGGCGCCAAAATTAGGAGGGCGCCAAATAAGCACTTGCTCCACTAAAAAAAAAAAAAAAACCAAGTGGAGGAAGGGAGAAAAAAAAAACGAAGTAGAGGAAGAAAAAAAGATTAATATACTAAAATCGAAACGGTGTCCCACCAGGCCTTCCTCAAGAGCAAATAATAAAAATAAAAATAATAAAACATAAATAAATAAAAACAAGACAAACGTAGGGCGCCCTAATTGAGAACCTCCAAGTCGGTGAAAAAGGTTTGCAACAAAAACAAGTCAAGTCATTTTTTTACTTCCTTTTACGTAGTAAAGGAAGTATTGTGATCGCGAAAAAAAAATCACTCAAATTTGAGTCTAAATTTTGATTTTGCTCACCCCCGAATGAATGTTCAGTAGTTTTTTTGACCTGTCAGCACGTGCATATGTACCTACCAACATATAAGCAGCCGAAAAATCCTTTTCAATCACCCCCGAGTTAATTACGACGAGTTTTCTCGTGACGTCTGTATGTACGTATGTGCGGATGTATGTGCGTATGTGTCTCGCATAACTCAAAAACTATATGCCTTAGAAACTTCTAGCTTGGTATGTAGGCTCTGAGGATGGTCTAGTTGTGCACCTCCTCTTGTGGTTGCATTCGAATGTTCCCAAGGGGGTGTTTTACCCCTTTTTTGGGGTAAATCAGTGTTAATTTCAATGCAGACTCAAGTGATATGAATTGGCGCAATCACTTGGCGATATGTCGCCAAGCTTTTGGTCGCCAAGTGTTTGACGCCAACTTGGCGACATATCGCCAAGTTGGTGACAAATTTGGCGAAAAAATTATTTTTTGAATTTGGGTTCAACACGGCGCTATTGGCGATAGTTTGCGAAAAATTCACTGAATGATATTAAAATCAGCAATGTTTAGAAAATTAACCATTGTAAAATATATTTTTTGCATTGTTACGTGGCAGATTAGGGGAGCAAATATTTGAGTTGTTACCTTGCTCACTCCAAGCTCTTTTTTTTAACACTTAAGGCAACTACTAAGAAATTAACACGTAAAAGGAAGTAGTGTGGGGTCCATACCAGATTTTTTAAGAGGAAAAAAGAAAGAAACTATGAAATAAGAAACACGAAAGTTGAGGCGGCATCTGGGTAAATATATAAAAAAAAAACCTATGCAAAATTGGGGCGCCATCGGGATATAGCACTTTTAAGAAAAAAGTAAAAATAAAATAAAAACCAAGCAAAATCGTTTTCGGCAAAGAAGAAAACTGAAAAACGGGTTCAAGTGAAAAACGGGTTGACAGCAAAGTTAGGGCGCCATCGAAGTACAGATTTCACTAAATAGCAACAGTTGGCAAAAATCACCCCAATGCTCAAAATAACACCACGCTTCTAAAACTTTTTTTGATCCGCAGAACGGTAAAATATTTTAAAAAATTTTGTTTTTTGACAAAAATGTTTACTAGATAGTATAGACCGCAGATCGGTCACATTTTACATGCGTTAATCAGAAGATTTTTAATGTGAGCTATTTAAACATGCTACAGCACAAAAATGATGTTCTCAAGGCCTCGTTTACATATGATTCAAGAAAAAATAAATAGTCAGTATAAAACATAAATGGTAAAAAAACATGATGTATTTAGTATTTTGTTACCTTATATAAATTAAGGGATGCCTGGAATGCATTGATGACGAACAAAAAAATCAAAATGAGTTAAAATTTACAATACAACTTGAAAATGCATGCGAAAACCCAAAGCTAAAGAGCTACTACTGTGATTGAACTTACTTTTATGATATTTAAAATGACCATCATTCAGATAAATGAAAAATTAATAAAAAATAACAAATAAAATTTCAAAAGATTAATGCTGTAATTTCGAACTTTTATGTTTTCTATTTGACGTTTGCCAGGCTCCGTTAGAGAATTAAAATGTGACTTTTTTTACCACAAAAATCAAAATCGAGTGACTACTTCTACAAAAAATAACTTAAAAGAACCTGCTACTATTCTTTTTTCTTTTTATCTTTGAAAGGAAACCACTTTTGACAAAAAATTGCGCTATTGTTTCATATTCTTGAGTGTTATTATTGTATCTTAACAAATATTGGACGCTTTAGCATTCGCAAGTTAGTTACAGATCACAGCATAACATAAGCACAGATACTGTTGGAAAACAAATATTAACTTTTTTTTTTTTTTTTTTCAAATTGATACACTTGTCACATCTTTTATTTTCGAATCGAGCAATTCACAAACATTCTTAGCACTGTACCCTTGGGTCAATGGATAATGGTTGAGCGTTCTCTGTCTACATTTTCAAGTTCCTTTCTTTAACAGCTGTCTTTGAGCTATCAATTGACAAAAAAGGAAGACTAATGGGGTCCTGGATGGGGTTCATTTAGAATGGTGACTTATCTCCAATGGGGATGGGAATTCCACAGAGACGATGAGCGCTCTTTCTGATGTGCACGGAAAGGGAACAGGTTGTCCTTTTCAGTTTGTCCCTGAGGTGGTCTTCGTTGGGATACCCAAAGAGTACTTTTATTGGGGGCTATTGTTACAAATTTCGACGCCGTGATAGCAGACCTCGCAGTCTTTGAAGTTGCACAGGCACGTGCTCAAACTAGACTGAGTGTCTGGGATGGTAGTGACATTCTGACATTGCAGAAAATTTTGACGAATGGGCTGTATAGTTGTGGCACTTAGGCCGCTCTCTGATGCCCCGCGCACAATAGAATAGCGTACAAATGAAAGAGATGGTGAATTAACTACACAGGCGCCTTTTCTTGAACAAATTAGAATGTTTGTAACGGGTTATCCGACTCCTATTCGGTAAAGAGTAAGCTTCCTGATCCAATCACGAGCCTGGGTCAAATCCAAAAGGGGGATTATGTCGGTCATGATTCGCCCTTTAAGTAACCAAGACAGCCTGAAGCTGCGTTATAGAAAATTTATTTTTAAAAAATGTGCTCCTATCTACCTATTTGTGTTTAAAAAAGAAACTTGGAACACCACCCCACCCTTCCGGAAAAGACCCCCTCCAAAACGAGAAGTTGATCCGCCCTCGTCAACAATTGTGTGGGTCCAGGATGTCTTGTTCATGTTTTTAACGACTCTTTTCAGTAGATGAAGATATACTCATTCTATTTTGTGCGGAAGCTGTTGACGTAGTTTCAAGATTGAAAAAGAAAAAAAAAAAAGTTTACTTTCTAAAATAATTTAGACTTTTTTTTGTGTGTGTATGAGTGTGTGTATGTATCAGCTGCATCGAGATCATCTTTATTCCACACCTAAGTACTGAGATACTAATTTCATTTCTAAGAGGACATAACGAAGTAAGCATGAACTTTATTATCAGTCTGCTTCAAATCGTTGCAGATGATTTCAATTTTTTGACAGGTGCAGGTGTTCTAGAGTTACCTAAAGAACATTTCGAGAAAAAGGCAGTACTGTTATCACAAAAGTACAAGGAATTAAATGCCGAACAACTTATCACAGAAGTGGAGTGTTTAAAATCTCAGCTAAGCACCTTATTAAATGAAGAAAACAATACGAAATGCTACCATTTAGACATCTTAAACATCATTGCTAAATGGGAACTGTAAGAAATCTACCCAAACATAATAATGGCTATCAAAATATTTTTTAACTATGCCAGCAACAGTTGCTACAGCGGAGAGAAGTTTTAGCAAATTAAAAATAATCAAGAACTACTTAAGAACTTAAGAGCAACATCAGGTCAGGAGCGAACATTTTCCCTTTGCTTGCTATCAATTGAGAAGGAACTAGTGCAAAATATTAATTATGATGACGTAATTAACGATTTCTCGAATGAAAAAGCCCGAAAAATTAAATTATTGTAATTAGTCCAGTTTTAGAATCCAGCATTTCATTAGTTTTACCAATTGTTTTTCTCATCTGTTAATTTTTATTTGCTGTTATTAAATTCCATTTTTTCCTGAAACTTGATACTTTCATGATAAAAATTTGAGGAGTTATTTTATTTTTACCCGCAACGTTTTGCAACGGACTTTATATGACAGAAATAAAACATAGAAATTATTTTGTGACATCCAAGATGAATTAAAAAAAAAATCCTTATTGGTTCCTTCATGGAAAGTTTTTGGCAAATAAATTAATAAGTAAAAAAAAAGTACTGTACTACCATATAATACAGAAATAAAACATAGAAATTATTTTGGGCCATCCACAATGAATTTAAAAAAATCCTGATTGGTTCATTCATGAAAAGTTTTTGGCAAATAAATTAATAAGTGAAAAAAAAGTACAGTACTACCATATAATACAAAATTAAAAATGAGTTTTTTCTAAAAATTGCATTTGACTTGTTTACATTTTAGAAAAAAAAAGGGGGGGAGAAGAGAAACAAATTAACTTTCCGTACGTCATCATACGTGCTAGCTGTGTGTGTGTACTAAAATGATCAATTTCAGGAGGGGGGGGGGGTTACAATCAAATTTTTTATTTAGTATATTCAGGATAAAAGAGTAATTTCACTTTGGAAAAAAAAAAGAAGGGGGGGGTATAATCCGTAGGGGGTTACTTTCGATACTCTACGGTATATATATATATAAATAGAAAATGTATAAGGGGTGCCAAAATGTTTCTTTGCCAAGGGCGCCAAAATCGTTCCTACGCCTCTGGATAGCATAAATTTCTTAATGCTTAATTAACCCTTGGAAGACAATCTAACGATTAAAAAATGTTTGACTTGTAAAATAATGAGTTTTCTACTTTTTTTAATAGAAAATGTATTTTTCCACACCCTCAGATTTTTAGTGTTGATTTATAAATTTTGGGACGGTAAGCCTGACACATCTGCAAGGGGCCTTGAATTATGAAACCGAAAAAAAAAAAAAAGAGTTGTAGAGTTACAATCATCATACATCTTTTTCTTATTGTATATGTATGGGCACAGGTTGCAGTACCAAGGTGCAAACAAGTGGCATTCAATCTTTAGTTCACTCAGATCACATAGACAGAAAAACTATTTCATATGGACTACAACCTTTAGCTTAGCGGGAAAGTTGAACAGTTGTTGATAATATTGCTAAATTTATTACCAACAAACAATTTTTTCCTAGTCTAAAAATATAGTTCAATAAGTTTTAGTGCCCTATGAGCCGGGTTTTATGAGACTACTGGTGGTAAATCAGGTCCAGTTCATGACAACTGAAAAATAAAGGATAAAACACAGAAAGTTTTATTCAATAGTTAACTTTTACCAATTGTTTTGAGAAGCATTTTCAAAGATAGTAGTTGTAGAAAATTTGCTCTCATGCTTATGTAGTGTTAAAAATAGAAATTTCAATCTAGAGTCATGATAAAGAAAATTAAGTTTTGCGGGTATTAAACGGGAAATTTGGGTGCCATTGTTGGTTAAATAAAACATGCTTAATGTTGTAAAAAAATAATAAATGGAAATAGCATATGCATACATTTAAAAAATATCGAAAATTAAAGAAATATTTCTTTTCATTTCACTTATTCATATTAATTATGAGTTCTGATTACAATAAGCTTTGGGAATTTTTTTATTTGATGTGATCCAAGTTTTAGGCGTCAAATTTGGGACCGAAGACTGGAAACCTCATTTAATTTCATGTTTTTTTATAAGAATTTTCAATTATGCTATCAGGAACATAACTATATCCAAGGAAGCTAAACTTTCCCTTTTCATTTTGATCTATTAGTCCTAAATAGTTCAAATAAAAAAAGTTATTCTGAAAAGTGCCAAATAATTACATGATTAACAGCCCGATCAGGAGACCTTTAAAAAGTAAGATCTGCAACAAAGTATAGGTTGCCATATCTTCAAACTTGATGGAACAGTAACTACAATTAACCTGGATTTTTCATTTAACTTCATTCGTAACCTATTTTATTGCTTACGAATTACCCTTGTGGCAGAGAGCGGCCGACACGGCGACATTGTTGCAGAATCAGGAAGACAGTGTACAGAAAGATTTTTGTAATTGGGAGGAAAAAAAGGCTAAGAAAAAAAAATAATATGAAACAACCACGAAAAAAAAATGAATCTATAGTATTAATCTTTAAATTTTTATAAATACAGTCGAGTCTCAATATAACGAACACTCTATTTAGCGAAGTTCTCTATATAACGAAGCATGTTCTGCGACACAGAAGGTTTCAGTAAAAAAGCATGTAAATTTGTCTCCCTTTAACGAATATCAAATGGCCCAATTTCTCTATTGCGAAGTTTTTATGGGAGAAAGTGTCAATGTTCTGGAAGATAGAAGTCTTTCTTCTACTGCTTTTGTGAAGGCTTACTTCACACATGTGAAGAAGTTTATGAGCAACGTGTTTCCAAAGTGCAGCAAAAAATCACGGACTAGTTTCAAAGTAAAACTAGTGTCGTCGACCAAGTTCAGGTTTGGTTCTTTTAATTTATTAGAGTAAAAATTTGCAAAAATTCACCAATTATACTACAGAACCAAGTAGCATTCCTGATACAATTTAATAGGTTAATAAATTAATTTAATTAGTTTTATTTCTTATTTCATTCACTGCATTATTTATAACTTCAACATATGCACATTATTTATTTCTTGCTAAAATGCATTTATTCCAAAAATAGTATAGTGAGAATTAACCTAATGTTCTACTTACACATGTATAGCCCCTATTGAAAAATTAAGCATAGAAATTTACTATTTTCTTTATAGCGAAGTTTCTATATTACGAACCTTTTCAATGGTCCCTTGCGACTTCGTTATATGGAGACTCGACTGTATAAACACCTTGTATTACTGTAAGAAATTGCATATATAATTATTGGAGAATATTCTAGTGTTGCAAAAAGTAAAAATGGTTCCAGAAAATGTGTCACAGAAAGCTGAAAAAATGCTGACACAGGGTGAATTACTATCTCAAAAGCTGAAAAATTGACAAATGCCTTCTTATATCTAAATTTGCACAGCTCAGAGCATTCATCTTGCAGTCAATCATCATTTGATTTATTTCCAGACATGGATTACTAATCCAGCTATTTATGACTTCATCAAATATTATTTTTTTTAAATAATAAAACTATCTGCAGGTAATAATTTTTAAAGACTCATATTTTCCAAATTTACATGTACTAGGAATACATTCATAAATCGGACAAATCTATAGTAAGAAACCTTTTTCTCAAATAAAAACTCATACAAAACGTGACGTCAATACTATTCTGAAGTCAATATAAGATTCAAACTTTAAAACAATATTTTTGAAATGGTAATCTTATGATTTATAATACTAAACATTCAAAAAAGGGAGAGAAAAGAGTGAATAAAAAGTACACGCACAAAAAAAATCTTTTCACCTAATGCTGAAAGAAAATTGATCGCTTAAATGGCAATTTTTATCCAACGAAAAACAGAACGCGTAACAACAGAATCATACAAAAGTTGCATCCGAAAATATGCAATACGGAAAATTCTTAAAAGCTGCTGAGTCAATTTAAGTAAATATCAAACCTGTGAACCAACCTAAAGGTTAGAAAACTTGAAACATTTATCACACTTTCATCGGGTTGGGAACAATTTAACTTTTGTACATTCAGTACAAAACTTCCAAATGACAACACCAAACAAAAGTTTTGTTGTGTCAGACCATGGCTTCAGACGTCAAAATCAACATCATCATCAACAATGACTCAAGATTACAAACAGTCGCAGTTACTTTAAGTTAAACTATATTGACATTTAACATATAAACACGTTGCACAATATGAACTTTTGCAGGAAATTTAATTCAAATTGTGCTTAATATCGAAATAAAATTTATACTAATGTTTTGATTCATCAATTTGTTCTTTTTTTTTAATGTTACATTTTAACTTTTTAAAATGTTCGTTGTTTATGTACGTGCCGTGTTGCGATCATCAACAAAATAACTTTGGAATGTCAACAATGATGGATTCACAAGTTGGAATCAAATTAAGTTCTGTTACCTGAAGGTTTATTTCATGTTTAATTCCAGTTAATATGTTACCAGGTGTTGGTGTATTCGGCACTGGTAAAATTATTCGAGTTTTAGTGCCGTGCCTGAGGGATCGTGGTTTTAAAGTAGAAGCAATCTGGGGACGGTCTACGGAAGCTGCAGAAGCACTCGCAGACGAACTTCAAATTCCATTTTTTACGAATAAAGTTGACGAAGTGCTTCTCAGAAAAGATGTTGACTTAGTATGCATCATTTGCCCGCCTCATTTACACTCTCAAATCGCCGTTAAAGCCTTAGGTATAGGTAAACATGTCTTGTGTGATCGACCAGCAGGTTTGTGCCAAAGTGAAGTCCTTAAAATGGTACACGCAGCGCAGTATTATCCATCACTCATTTCCATTCTATTTCATAGCCTGCGCTTCTTACCAGCGTTTGCACAAATGCGGAAAGTTGTTACAGATGGCTATATTGGAGAATTGACAATTTGTGATGTTCAGGTCCAATGTGGGAGCCTATTACATGATCGGTATGATTGGACATGTGATGAAATGATGGGAGGAGGCCTTCTGACAAATGTTGGAAGCCACATAATTGACATCATCACATACACAACTGGAAGACGGGCGCTGAGGGTTCATGGCATGGTTCGAACTTTTACAAAAACCACCCGACATGTCAAAGGCATTAGGCAGATTACCAGTGATGACTTTTGTACATTCCAAATGGAGTTAGAAGGGGATGCTTGTGCAACAGTAACTTTAAATGAGCATTTGCCAGGACAATTTAGTCAAGAAGTGTTGTTGTGTGGCACTGAGGGCCATGTTGTTGTCAGGGGTGGAGATTTGTACGGACAGAAATCAGACTCATTGAAAGAAGAAGTTTTGTACCTCGACATCGAAGATTTAAAAAAGTCTTCAATGATGCCTCTCAACAACATACCTCTACCGCCAGACAATCCAACACAGAATTATTTGAATGCTCTCTTGCCAAAACCATACATGAAAGGATTGTTTAAAATGATCGGTGCATTAAAGGAAGCATTTGCATCACAGGAAGATCTACAGAGCTGGGTCAAAAATCCTGTAGCTATAGCTGCATCATTTGAAGATGGTCAATATATACAAGCGGTTATAGATGCTGTTCGCTTATCGTCGAAAGTTAGAGAATGGGTTAAAATTGAACTGCTTTCTGAGGATCCAGAAATGCCACAGACCTTAATGTCTTCAGTCTCCTAGTAATGAGTAAATGGTTATTAATTGTACAAATTAACTCTACTAAAACAAAGCCAATATTGAATTATAAAATTAATTCATTTATATTCTTTTGTTAGTTATATTTAGATGAGAAAAATGCTTATAAATATATACATATGTAGTATTTCCTGCTGGCATTTTCTAGACGATGCTGCATCCTATCCTCTCTTTTTTAATGCTCCCTCCTTACTCATTTGAAGTATATAAAATAACACTTGATTACAAAAAAATCTTTCTTGAAAGATTAAAATTCATTCAAGCTTGATATTGAAAAATCAACCTCATTTGCATTGTCTGCTAGAGTGGTTTGGGGAGCAATAATTATAATAATAAATGAAATTAAATTATCAAAAATAATAAAACTTAATTTCAGATTTCAAATAAGTACTAGTTTTTTAAGAAAAAATTTGCTACTGAGATGGATTTATCTTCCCAGAGATTCGAGTTTTTTTTCAAGTATGAATCCAATTTACTTAATTTCAAGGAAATTTATTGAAATAAACCTTATAAACTTTTTACTAATGAAGAAAATAATAACTAGAATATATCTGGTTTCTATCCTATAGACCATATCCAGCTGATCCGTGTGGCAAATTGATTTGTTCAATATTATTAATTGAAAAGCACAAGAAGTGACAATGTCAAATTTGGAGCCAATTATTCAGAAACTGGTTTCTAAGAAAACATGCATTTAGTAAAATAAGCTTTAACAACTTGTTCTATAATTTCTTTTCCAGTTCCATATTTTCCCATGTTATTAGGAAAAGAATAAAAAGTACTTATCCGTTGGCCGGGTACAGTCAAAAATCGCCATTGTTGCCAATCAAAGCGAATGACAAATCTGTCAGCTGAACAAAAGTACGTTCAATGGTAAACAAATATGATTGTAAGAAATTTATCGGAAATGTACATTATTTAGCACTACATTCTTTGGCGACTTTTTGCTTGTGCTGGCTAACAGATAAGTACTGAATAAAATATTTTGATATTCTGGCCCGGTACAAATGATTTTAATATGAGGTCGACCCTGGGATAGAAAAAGGTTCAACACCACTTGAATATATAAAAAGGGCTTGTATGAAGTTAGTACAGTAATAATAATAATAATATTCAAATAAATATTTTTTCAACTGAAAATTTCTTTTGAGAAAGTGCCTTTTTAATTGAATACAAGTGCCCTTTTAGCAAGAGGCACTCTGCCCCTTTTTTGTTCTAGGAGAAACATATAAATCTGTACATATAGCATAGGAAATGGGAATAATTAACAGTGACATTGAGTCTTATGCAAAGTGATATCCAAAGTACTTATTACAATGAAGTATCAAAGTCTTAGCCGAGTTTGAAATATCTTAGTGAAAACTAATTTAACAAATTTATTTTATTTATTTTTTTTTTTTTCGTATTGAACTCTTCAATCAGAGAAAAAAGTTATTTTGTAAATGCAAACATCTGTTATTTTATAGGTAAAGCTTTCACTTGAATTTATCTGCTTTTTTGCTTTTGAAAGAGAGCAAAGTAGTTTTGAGTATCGAGAAGAATATTTTCTTCTTTCTGTGAAAAATTTAAAGACTTTTCTGTTTACCAGTACTTTTGCCAAATTAAAACTTGTTTCACGGAATTTGATTTTATCCCATTGGCATAGTGGTGAATGCATAGCCGCTAGCATTGATCAGCACAAATAGTTGAAGGAACTCATTTGTTTTGGCGCATTCCATGGTACTAGTAGCCCTAGTAGGAGCTGATATGCAGATTGAATCAGAAAGCATTTTCAATAAAAGCTTACACAGGATCAGGGCTGCTGAGAGCCATAGTCAGTCCCTTTGTTCAGTTGTTCTAATCACTACAAAACTAATAAAAATAGTTCTACTAAGATTCCAAGTGGGGCCGCTAGTTTAACCTTTAGGAACCGGGGTGGTACACATGTTGTACCATAAGTCTTTTCTTTAAAGAACGGGGTTGAAATTTTCACTCGAACCGTATGGAGCCGGGGATATTTTCAAGGTTTCATACATCTGGTACGAAAGTTTATACCTTCTCTTTTCAATGGAAAAGAATGGAATGGTTCAACTGTCGTACTACCTGGGTCGAAAGAAAAATTTCTATATGAACAGCCCAGATCCAAAAGGTTAGGACTAGGCCGACAAGCTTTCTCTTCGGCCCTGCCCTGGATTCAAATTTTTGATGAGTTTTACTGTAAATTACATAAAGTCCACTTGTATCCCTTTAAGAGTCTCTTTTCCAAAATATTATTATAAGTTTATTTGGCAAATATTTTATTTCACTTTGTGTATTAACAACAAAAAGTTCAAGGATCAAGAAGATCAAATCAATTATAATAATTCTGTATTCGTCAGTAACAAAAAAAAAGTTATTATTTTTATTTTGTGAAGCAAAATGTAATGTTTGTCACTTTAAAATCTCTTGATAAAATATGTGGCGTAAAATGTTGTTTTTTTTTTTTTTTTTTGGTTAGTCCATGTAATGTTTGATTAAAAATCGCACCCTAGAAATTTTTTTTATGCCTAACAAACTTATCCCAGCTCTATCATCCTAGATTTAAAAACTAATTTATGACCCTGATTATTACATGCTTTTGAATTGTAGAATACTGAGTGAGTCTGATGTAGGTAAGAATATTAACTAACTTGATTTAGATGAGTTGAAGTGAATGATTTTAGCAATGGTTTAGAGTGAAAAAAAGACATTGAAAATAGCTTAACTAATATTAAGGGTATGATCAAGTATTGATTAAAAAATGTGTTTATTCATATGCTAAATATGTTCATCTCATGCAATTTTGTAATAGCATTAAAATTTAAAAAAAAAAAAAAAAAGTATAATGTGTAAAGTTATATTTTTGTGTCATAGTCATTCATTCAACTTTTTGTTTAAATATGCATAAAAAGTCGCATTGTTACATTCTTTTTCTGAAATTGGTCATCTCCAAAATTATTCTAACTAGTTATTTGTACTCAAAAAAATTATGGTTTTTAATTACACAATTTTGCCCAAAAGTGATCCTTTCTATTTTTAGTTTAAAAACTTATTTCTCACTCTAAAAATGAAATTTGTTCTAAAATTAATTTTCTGAAGATATATTCTTTGTAAGCATTTAAGTGCTATGTTTGGTTTGCTTCTGTTAATGGTTTATATAAATTTTGATGCCAAAGAATTGTAAAATAATTAATATTTGTACATTAGTAATAAATTGCCACAATTTGAAGGGTTTTAATTGCGCCATTTATAATGGAAAAAAAATTATAAAGAGTCTGCATGAACTGCTGTTAGTTATTTACAGTCAGTGGAGTAGTGTCAAGTTTTACAGTATAAAAAAAAAGTTAAAAAATCGTTCATACATTTTAGGGTGGAAGAAAAACATTTTTTTTTTTTTTTTTTTTTGCATAATCAATTTTCAATAGTGAGGGAAACTTGCTCAGTGGTAGCCTAATAACGAGAAAAATAATTTTAAAAATGTAAGTTATTTTTGAAATCGCACAAGAGTCCTCAAGTTGAGAAAAAAGAGAAAAAAATCGGCAATTTTTAAAGGCGTATATTTTTTTTAAATAATTTAATTTATTTCTAATGGTATACAAAATACTCTTTGTAGCTTTCAAAATACCTCAAAAAATTTTGAGGCACACTGCCGAACATTTTAATTTGCGCAGAAAGCCTGAAGATGCCATTTTATAAGCAAAAGTTATGTTGCTTCGAAAATTCGTAAGCTGATATAAAGCTATAAAGATATGCTATAAAACATTCATTTTAATGCTTTATATACTTTTCCTTGGTAGTAAAATGACACAAGATTCAATATGTGGAGGTAGAGAAAGTCAAGTCCCCCCCCCCCTCCCTTGTCCATCTAACCACCCAATTTGGGGGTGTGGTTTTCGTACTGGAGTTTTTTTAATCTGACTTAGTATCAAATTTTTCTTTAAAGATTTTGATCTGAAATTTGTCTACTTTCTAAAAATCATCTGGGAATGCATCATCTAGACTAGGGGTGCACAACCTGCGACTCGCGGGCCAAATGCGGCTCGCGAGTGCATTTATTTATTTATTTTTTTTTTTTTTTTATTTATTTTTTTTTTTTTTTGTGTGTGTGTTAGCAAAAGAAAAAAAAAATCAAAGTTTTTTTTTTTTTTTAACTCAGAGGAAAAAAGAAAAAGTAAAAGAAGGTTTTCTAATGAGATTTTAACCTACACACATACCAAATAAAAACTTTTCAAAATTCGTTTGAAGACGGATTTCATGACTTGGTAGGGCAAAAGAGTAGAAATGAAAATTTCAATTTTTAATATCTAACCGGTGGACAGCAGACCTTTATAGCTTCTTAGCACTGATTCAGCAAAAACCTAATAATTGTTATATCAACAACTGAGGACGAAAAAAAATAAAAACAAAAAAAACCGCCAATTTTAAAAAGGTTACATATTTTGTAAATATTATATTGTTCAAGGTCTATGTTTCCAATTTGAATAGTAAAAATCCTACTTATTTAACTTTTATATGTTAAATGCTTTGCCATTTTTGCATAGTTTTATGTTTTTTTCAGTACTATCTGCAAAGCTTAATTTTACTGTTTACCTGTAATTTTTCAGCAATCTTTTAGCATCGGCTTTTAGTTTACGATATTTCTTCTTATTTTTGGAATGGTGCAGAAAACAAATCATAATGAACAAGAATACAAACCTATTTTTTCAAAACAAATGCGTCTATTATTTTAACAACCATTTTTTTTTTTTTTTTTTTTTGAACTCACCGCCTGGCAAATGGATATTTTTCGATCTAAAAGACGTAAAAATTAAATTATTTAAAGCTCTTGTTAATGAAGCTATTGAAAGAGATGGAGTTAGTTGCCTTGCTGACCTCTAATATATGCAAATCAAGTTATATTGGACTTTTGGAGTTGCAAAAATCTTTACCTCCAAGATTAACCAATATTGAGGAAAATGCAAGCATGTTGAGAATTTCAACTATCAACGGTGAACCCATGCATCAAAATTTATTGATAAATTTCTGTCTCAGTCATCCAAATTTCTAATTTTGAATTCATGGCATTTGCCTGTAGAATGTTGGTAATTTTTGGTATCATAATTTCTTAGAGGTCGATCGATCATGATTACTTTCTAGTTAACTCATCATTTTGTTTGACATTCATATAATTTCCAGCTAACGGTAGAATTTTGTCCTTGCGCAGTGTCTTAGTTGCTTTTGCACTTTTGCCAAGAATACTTTTTTGGATCTTATTTTGCGAGAAATTAGTAGTGATTTTTTGTATTGCTGAAAAAATGTGTAATTTCTTTAGTTTTAATAAGTGATAAAGTTCAACATTGTCAATGTATAAAAGTTCAAAAATATTGCACACATGCAACTCCTTTTTCAAAACATGCAAAGTTTTCAGCCTCAGTTGTATTAAGAAAGGCTGCTGAGCATCAGCAGCTCAAAACATTTTCTTCATTGAAAAATATTTTTACTCTGAATCATGCATATGCAATTATTTGCAGTTTCGTGTTTTAATAAATTAGTATTTTTACCCAAGAAGTCATTTGTGCAAAAATTCATTATTGCACTTTTTAGCCTACTTTCCCGTTAAAAAAAAAGAAAGACGAAAAAAGTATTAAAAGTAGCTTAATGCATCTAAAAAATATCACCAAGTCCAAAAAATATCGCCAAGTAAAAAAAAATATCGCCAAGTCCAAAAAATATCGCCAAGTCCAAAAAATAAAAAGGTAAAATGAATATCGAAAAATTAAAAATTTGAAAGTAGGGTATTGAGATGGGGAATTTGTGTGTCTGTCTGTCGGTCGGTCTGTCTGTCCCCCCCTAATAACTTTTGAACGAACATTCCGATTTGGACAAATTTTTTTTTGTTGGAAAGATCTCGGCGAGTACAGCTCATTCCCGTATTTGATTTTTCGATTTGAACAATTTTTGGTTCAACTTTGAACCGTTCAAACAACCTGTCCCACGATGCTAACTTTTGAGTGAACAGTCCGATTTGAACAAACTTTTTTTTGTTCGAAAGGTCTTATCAAGGATACTTCATTCCCGTATTTACATTTCCGATTTGAACAATTTTTTGTTCAACATTGAACCGCTCAAGCAAGCTGTCACCCCTAATAACTTTTGAGTGAACAGTCCGATTTAAATAAACATTTTTTTTTTTTTTGTTCGAAGGATCTCAGCAAGGATACTTCATTACCGTATTTAAATTTTCAATTTGAACATTTTTTCGTTCAACATTGAACCGTTCAAGCAACCTTTCCCACCTAATAACTTCTGAGTGAACCATCCGAATGGAATAAACTTTTTTTTTTGTTGGAAAGATCTCGGAGAGTACAGCTCATTCCCATATTTGATTTTTCGATTTGAACAATTTTTAGTTCAACTTTGAACCGTTCAAACAACCTGTCCCACGATGCTTTCAGAAAAAAAATGTAACATTAGCACCTACGGGGAATTTAAGTTGAATGTTGATCCTGAACTTAAAGTCGGATTTCCTTCAAACTAACTTTGTAAGAAAATGGTTTTGATAAATAATGTTTGCAAAGTACTTTTCTGAGTAATCTTCTGTGAGGACTCTGATTCTGACTCCGACTCCGCAAACATGGCGGAAATGCAGGCTCAGAAAAAAATGACTGACTGTGCAGACGATTTTTTGTTTATTTATTCATTTGTTTTATTTTATTTATTTATTATTATTATTATTTTTGGCAGACGATTTTTTTTTGTAATAAAAATGTTTCATTCACAAGGGTGTTTTATTCTTTGTTTGTATTTAACAACTGGCAACGGATTAAAAGTGAAATTCGAGACATTTTATCAACGGACGAGTTTTTTTTTCTTTTTTTTTTCCTTTCTTTGATAAAATGTGTTTTGATGTACTTTGTACTTTTAATTTTTTTTTTTTGAAAACAATTGAGGAATTTTTCTACGGAAGAACTGTAACACTTACATTCTTTAAAAGGTGCGACAAAACTTTATTTATTCATTTATTTACTTTTTATGTGTCTATTTCATCTGATGAGAGGGGTATATTTTGCTTTTAGAAATCAGCTTTAAGTGCTAAAAAGGTATGTTTGACATAATTTTTAGTCTCAGATAATTAAGAGAACAATGATCAGATGCTAGAATGCCGATGACCATGTACGGGAAAGTAGGCTGGTTTAGTTCTTGACAGAACTTCTTGTTCTTACTAACATCAGAAAAATACTGGTTCAAGCTGACAGGCCCATCATTTTTTGAATTTTTCCGGGGGGCAAAGGAAAAACTCAATGCAAGTTATATGACAAAATATATTTAAAAAAGAAAACATGACAATTTCTCAAAGCCTGTGATATGTGCGTAGGGGGGGGGGGGGGCAATTAACCTTCACGAGCCATCTAAATGGTATGCTTGCATGCTGTCCTCCAATGGAGCTCCTGTTTCGTATGTGGCCCTTCACTGAAAAAGGTTGTGCACCCCTAGGACTTTCCTGCCCTTAAACTTTTTCACCAGCCTCTGTCACAGTTTTACAAATCCTTCTGTTGACTGAGTGTGGCACAGAAATTTCACTTATTTGTTGAAAGCAAAATAATCTCCGAGCAAATAAATTTCAACAAGTGATCCAGAATTAGCTGTTGAAAATTCCATGTAATGTGCATATGCAGTTGCCAATATTTGCTTTTGTTGTTAATGCATAAAACGAATTTTTTAAAAAATAAAAGCATATTATTGTGTTCCTCCACTACCCCTCTTTTTTTTTTTTTTTTTTTTTAATATATGTAATGCAAAGAAGTTTTTCATCCAACTTTGTTTTTCAAAAACAAAAATCGTTCAATCCATAGTTTTCAGGAAACATGCTGCCCCTTCCGGTAGCCTAGCCATCGAGAAACGAGAAAAGGAGGATGAAAGAAATTCCTGAGAATGCTATTTTCTCTGGTTTCACTAAATATTCATCGTTTCAATAATAGTACCTGGGGACCGAGCCGTTCGGTTAAAATAAAAAGAGGTTTGTAAACTCGTGTTTTTTTCTTAAGTGCGAAGTACTTTTTTAGATAAACTTGAAAAGCATTTTTAAGCCTTTGGTTGCAATTACGCATTTAAAACAGCCGTAATTTGTTTTTAAAAACACAACCTTATTTAATCCACCGTAAAATCACACCCAATTTCATTTCATTTGGCGCGGGAGGGGTTGATGAGAATGGATGCAGAATCCCTGTTCTCCAGTACACATTTGGTTCCAGTTGGTTTTAACTTTCACTTCACTTCATACTCCAGGGAACTACTTTGATATACTCCCCCAAATCGGAAATTTGGCGACTTTTTTTTGCTCGCCAAGCAAAATACCTGTTTTTGTTGTTGCCACGAAACTTTTTTAAAAAACTTAAAATAATGGTACAAAATACAAGAAATCACTAAGGTTGGCAACAGCAAAAACCTAAAAGCTGAAAAAACCTAAATTAACAACACCAAAATAAGAAACAGCAACCCTAAAAAGTCAGTGGGGAGTGTCAGATTGGGCGCGTAATTTTTTTTTTTTTGGGGGGGGGGTATATCAAAGTTATACTACACTCCAGGGCTCCCCGTAAAAACCACAACTCGTGGTTTAACCGGGATGGGGCCCTGAAGAGCGCTCTGTTCATTTTTGAACCAGGCCCAAGGGCCGAGCAAACCCTTTGCCCAGAACCCCCCCCAGAGGTATTGTTTCACTTGGAGGATTTTGAGACCACGAACCATTTTTAACGTCCCTCAGGCACCATTAATGAAGTGGATCTTTGATCGGCTGGGCTCCCTCTATATGATCGGCCCAGGACCCTCCGGTTACGAGTCCGACGACTTACCGATCGGACTACCGCTACCCACACCCAATTCTAACTTTATTTTGACTGATCTCTTTTAAATTTCAAAAACAGTAACAATTCTAACGTATTACCAAATTCGTTTGCCAAATACCATAAAAATTTAAATTTACGCTGATAGTCTAAGATCCCACCGCAGTTTATCTACACTCATAGCGTACACTCATCACGTTTATATCAAATTAAAGCTCATTTTTTTCTGAACGTGATGTACTAAGTCTTCGTATGTAAAAGTGCCCGAAACCTATAGGCAGCCTGGCCTAAACGGGACATATGAATGTAGTATTTCTATACTCATTGCGTACACTCATCACGTGTATATCAAATTAAAGCTGATTTTTTCCTGAACGTGATGCACTAAGGCTGCCTATGTAAAAGTGGCCGCAACCTCTAGGCAGCCTGGCCTAAACAGGTCACATGAATGTAGTATTTCTACACTCATCGCGTACACTCATCACGTATATATCAAATTAAAGCTGATTTTTTTCTGAAAGTGATGCACTAAGGCTGCCTGTGTAAAAGTGGCCGCAACCTGTAGGCAGCCTGCATAATAGGTCACATAAATGTCAAATTTTTACACTCATCACATGTATATCAAATTAAAGCAGATTTTTTTCTGAAAGTGATGCACTAATCTTTCACTGGAAAAGTGGCCGCAACCTATAGACAGCCTGGTCTAAACAGGTCACATGAATGTAATATTTCTAAATTCATCGCGTACACTCATCACGTATAGATCAAATTTAAGCTGATTTTTTACTGAACGTAATGCATTATGGCTGCCTATGTAAAAGTGGCCGCAACCTCTAAGCAGCCTGGCCTAAACAGGTCACATGAATGTAGTCTTTCTACACTCATTGGGTACACTCGTCACGTATATATTAAATTAAAGCTGATTGTTTCCTGAACGTGATGCACTAAGGTTGCCTATGGAAAAGAGGCCGCAACCTTTAGGCAGCCTTTCCTAAACAGGTCACATGAATGTAGTATTACTACACTCATCGCGTACACTAATCACGTATATATTAAGTGAAAGCTGATTTTTTTCTGAAAGTCATGCACTAAGGCTGCCTATGTAAAAGTGACCGCAACCTCTTGCCAGCCTGGCCTAAATAAGTCACATGAATGTAGTATTTCTACACTCATCGCGTACACTCATCACGTATGTATCAAATTAAAGCTGATTTTTTTCTGAAAGTGATGCACTAAGGCTGCCTATATAAAAGTGGCCGCAACCTGAAGGCAGCCGGGTCTAAATAAGTTACATGAATGAATAATTTAACATTTATGTGACCTACTTGGCAGGCTGCCTATAGATTGCGGTCACTTTTACAGAGGCAGCCTTAGTGCATCACTTTCAGAAAAAAATCAGCTTTAATTTGACATATGCATGATGAGTGTACGCGATGAGTGTAGAAATACTACATCTATGTGACCTGTTTAGGCTAGGCTGCGTAGAGGTTGCGGACACTTTTACATAGGCAGCCTTAGTGCATCACGTTCAGGGAAAAATCAGCTTTTATTTGATATATGAGTGATGAGAGTACGCGATGAGTGTAGAATTACTTCATTTATGTGACCTGTTATGCCAGGCTGCCTACAGGTTGCGGCCACTTTTACATAGGCAGCCTTAGTGCATCACTTTCAGAAAAAAATCAGCTTTAATTTGATATATACGTGATGAGTGTACGCGATGAGTGTAGAAATACTACATTCATGTGACCTGTTTAGGCCAGGCTGTCTAGAGGTTGCGGCCACTTTTACATAGGCAGCCTTAGTGCATCACGTTCAGGAAAAAATCAGCTTTAATTTGATATATACGTGATGAGTGTACGCAATGAGTGTAGAAATACTACATTCATATGTCCCGTTTAGGTCAGGCTGCCTATAGGTTTCGGGCACTTTTACATACGAAGACTTAGTGCATCACGTTCAGAAAAAAATGTGCTTTAATTTGATATATACGTGATGAGTGTACGCTATGAGTGTAGATAAACTGCGGTGGGATCTTAGACTATGAGGTGATTAAATATGAAATCCATTGTTATAATCAAAACGTGGTTGCTATGAAACAGTAACAATAAGAGTAATCATAAAGAAAATGGCTAAAGAGAAAGCTTCTCAAACTGTTAATGAAGGCACAAAAAACGAGGGTTTTTGTGAAAACTGGCGTTTTTACAGAAAAAACGCCGACGTAAATGAACTCAAAAACCAAAACTCCATCTAAATACCAAGTTTTATCAAAATCGTTAGAGCCGTTTTCGAGATCCGAAATATAAATAAATATATATACAAGAATTGCTCGTTTAAAGGTATTAGATTAGATAAATAGTAAAACCCGAGCAAAATTTTAAATTAAAATGTTGTGTAGCTTTTTCTACTAGTTAAAAATTTTAAGTGCATATGTTTTAATTTGAGTAGTGCTTATTTTAATTATTTTTAGAACGTATAATCCGGGTTGTACTTATAACAGTTAAAGTAATAGTATATTTATGACATTTTTCTTATCTTGAAATTTGTATCAGCGTCATACACTGCTGAAATATGCATTTATGACCAAACTTTGCTGTCTTAAATGTTTCTCTTGTGTTGTAATTTTGACTTAAGATTGTGAGAAGTAGTTGTATATAAATAAGAATGCAATTTTTAAGTTTTCTAGTTCGTTATCTTTCTTGTTAACCTTTAATGTTGTACTATTATTTCTTCATTTTAATTGAATAATGGGGCAACAAAAGTAACCCAAATTGATCCGTTGAAATTGATGATTACAAATAAATGTACTTTTTTTCAGAAAAGAAAATAGGTTGTGAGTAATAAACAAATGATTGTGAAACATTGTACTATATTTATAGAAATAAACTTATCATTAAACGTTGAAATGATGCTTCTTTAATGTATTTCTACTGCACAATACTTCCTTATATGGGCGATTCTCTGTAAATTGGTAATTGTCTGTCCGGACTGAGTATTTTAAAAATAATAAAGTATAATAAAATAATTATCGCTCTTAATACAAGTAAAGCATTAATACTTTGTGGCCCAATTGTATTTGGAGTGATAACAATTTAATTTTTTTTTCTAGAAATTATCTAAGCGCCAAAAACACAGTCCCCTGGCTGTCCCAATCCCATAGTCTAACTGTTAAAGATAGTATTTCGAAAATCCTATTAACACTACATAAATTTGGCAATTAATATCTGAAAATAGAATAATGAAGCTATATTTTTCTTATGAAATAAGGTATAATTACGTATTTCTAAAACTTAAAATTGTCGTGTAAATTCTGTCCGGAGTTTTTTCAAACAGTCCCCTGCAACAAATTCAAAGTTGTAATACGAAAAATCTACAACTTTTGCAAATTCTTTTTGGCATGAAGTTTAAAGTAATCAGTGTGAATTTGCCGAAATCGCCGAGAATGGTGTTGAAACGCTAATTTGCTTAGTTGGAGAGCGACATTAGTGATGAAAGTATGCATCAGGGTCGTTGCGAAAACAGTCCTCTGGGATGTGATTTAATTAATGTCAATTAATTTAATTATAAAACATATTAGTTATTATGTCCACGATTTGTGCCTAAATTAATAGGTAGTCTCGTAACTAATTATGTTCCAATAGTTTTGCAGATATTACGCAACAAAGAGCAAAAACACAGTCACCTGGCACAGTCCCCTGCCTAGTTATACTAGGCGGGGGATTTACCCCCTATCATGATTTATCAGAAAAACACAAACTTCAATTGGCCCTCTTTCAAATCAAAGTAATAGATTCATTTTCTGAGCAATAGTATTATAATTATACGAACATTTCAAAAAGCCGTGCCCGGACAGATTTCGTGTGAAAAATGACGAGTTTACAGAGAATCCCCCATATACAACTTTTAATTCGTTGAAGGGTCATTCCATGTCAAGTCACACACCTTTCGCGCAAGTAGTCTCAGATTGTTATAATATTTTGCAGGTACATTCCCAATTTTAATCCCCTAGCTGTTATAATTTTTTAAATATGAGGAATGAAAATTTTAATGTTTTGCTCCCGCGGCTCATACTTGACTGACCACAACTCCGCAATCAATCAAGTTAGAAGCTTAAGCTTCATATATTTTGAAAGCTTACATTATAAGTTTTCAAATGATATATAACATGACACAAAAGTAAACATTTTAATTTTGAAGGTCATTCAAATTGATCTTTGACCTTGAATATCTGCGAAAGTTATTATTTTAAAAATCTTAAAAAAATATATTTTGTGCATACTAATATGTCCTTTATTTGTGCTCATAGGCGGACTTAGGCTGTGAATTCTGGGGGTGCAACAAACCGAGATTTCCTCCCCCCCCCCCCAGAACCGGGCAATCAAAACAAAAATTTTAGTTTTTCAATCAAGCTTTTTTTGGCACAAGGAGCGTAAAGATAGTAATTTTCAGGAGGGGGTCCGTGGAAGTCCGGACCCAGAACCTCTGAAGCAAGGACGTATTTAAGGGGGGCGGACCCCCCCCCCCCTTAAACCGGATGTCTTTTATCTCAGTTCTCATCACGTACCTCAAAAAATTACAACCAACACAGAAGGTGCTTTTTTTCTTTAAGTATTCCCATTAATTGAAATTTTTTTTATTTCCAAGTCAATTAAGAACGCGAGAACCTCCAAATGTAATTCTGCAAATTTTCTGTAGTATCTTCAAATTAATGAAGAGATTTCACAGAAATCTGCAAAATTTGTTAAAGAATCAAATTTTCCTGCGAAAATGCTGAGTTTGAGTCAAATCAGCGTCATTTACGGGAACATTAGATCTACTTCTAACCAGGAAAGTACGCGATCATGGAATAATGAATTTTTTTTTAATGAGTACTTATCGAAAGAGCATTGTAAAACATGTTTCTGGACGCACGCGTTTTTGCCCTCGCGCCCCCGTTATCGAAATATAAGGTCCTAAAGTCAGCTAATTTTTTTTTGAAAAATCGCCAATTTTAGCGAGTTATAATGAAACTGGAAGCTGCGGTGCGATTACACTATTTGCATCCAACGGAAAACTTGATTCCCATTTTTGGTCATCTGCAAAGCTTTTGAAAGACGGCTTTACAATAATCTTTTACTTTACCTGTGCGAGTTAAAGCAGAAAGCTACTATCAAGCCTATGACATGGAAAGCAGAGAGCTTTTTAAAGAGGAAAAACAATTTTAAACAACACATCAAAATTAAATTTTATCGTACTATTTGCGATTAAAGCAGGTCCCTTGTTTAAGGGGAGTCCCCCTTGTTAAGGGGCCCTTGTCAACAGGAGGTGACAACTGAACCTCCTGTTTTTTTTAATTATTTTTTTTAAGTGTTCGTACAATTCTGTAGTATGGGGGGGGGGTATATTTAGGGTTTTTAATTGTAAAAATTGCAAATATAAATTTTTTCAAACCACTTTTCTTTTGGTGGGTCCCCTATAACTCAAAGTGAGTTCCCCTAAACATTTTTGTCAATTGCATCACTGGGTATGTAAGAATGGTCTTTCAAAAAAAAAAAAAAAATGCTCAAAATTTAATGAAAATGTGTTCAAATAAAAAAATCAAACAGGAATGAGGTGTTTTCTCTGAGATATTTCGAAAAAAAAAAATGTTCGCTCGAATCGAACTTGCTCCTTCAAAAGTTATAAGTGAGGACAGGGGGAAAAATTGGAAATTCGAAATTGAATGAAATATTATTCAAATCAAAAAGTCGAGTATGGGAGTGTATTGTCCTCACTGAGATCTTTCGATTAAAAAAAAAAATCGAATCGGACTATGCACTCAAAAGTTATTGCGGGGGGGGGGGAGCAGAAAAACTGACCAATAGACAGACTGACAGATACACAGCTTCCGCAGCTCGAAACCCAACTTTCCTATTTTAAATTTCTCTGTGTATTTAATTATTTTTATTAAGTTGTGCTTTTTCGACTCGATTTATTTTGAGCGTTTTTTTTTTTTGCATCAGGCCTTCTTTCATGATTTTTTTTCACCTATTTTCTACTTTTACAGAAAAGTAAGCTAAAACTTGTATTGATTTACAATTTTGTTAGTCTTTTCCTACCCGTGGAACATGTAGCAGAACTAGCAAAAGTTATTCTAGTGTTTTTAAACAGTACGAAATTAACATGCAATATGTTTTACATTTACGTTACAGAGACTTTTCGCTACAGTGACCAATTTGTTTCAACGGCAGGGGTTTTTACAATGAATGCCGACTCTATTAGTATATTTTAAGAATGGAAATAATTATTTCCCTCTACCATTGATGTAATTTCCGACGTGGATATAATTTTGCAGCTATTGATATTTACTAATTCGTTTTCTTTTAAAAATTATTTATTTTTCCTCGATTTCAATTTTAAGAAAAATATGTTTTTGCTAAGAGTTGGCACATAGTGAAACTTCTTGTATCAATTTTTTTTTTCAATAAGAACTGATATCATAATCCATGACAATTTAATTTCTACCCCAAAGATTATTTCTTTCATTTTTGGTACATGAGCTCATATTAACTGCTTTTCATACTTATTTAATTATCCCAAATTATTCATTTAGAAACACATGCAATATATTTTAACTTATAATAATTAACATATGCAACTTAATTCAGTAAAAAAACTTAAAATAACTAAAATTCTAAAATGTAGTTATCAATCGTAAAAAAAATAAAAATTTAACATCTTTGTAAAGCTTTCGCTCCTCTGGGTAAAGCTCTCTGCTTTCCACATCATAGTCTTGATCAGTGTGGTGTAGTAAGTTAAAAAGCTAATTAAATGTAATAATCATTCTATAATCTTCAATAAATTACCTCCTAACATAATTTAAAAAAACATAATTAAAAACTGAAATTCCCAATTAATTCTGCTGAAAGAAAAAGATAAATATTCTGCTGAAAAGGAAAAGAAAATAGCTTCAAGCATTGCTCCAATTCTTAAAGAAACAACCTCATCTGGGATGCAGTGAGCAAAGAATCTTAAATTTTGAAGATGAATACATTAGGCCGTGTGATCGTTAGTGTTTAAAAAATCCACAAAACATTATAATAAGACTAGATGAAAAAAACAAATTATAAAGTTAAATTCTCGAACAGTAAAAATTGCTCACTTACATTCCGCAATTAAACACGACATAAAAAAACAACTGTACATTGCATTGGAGTGAAATACTCTGGCTCGGCGTTCAGAAAATGCAAGAATACATCATAAAAAAAAACAAACTCACCACATGGGGTGTACACTGTTTATTCCATCGGCTGGTTTTTTACATTCTATACATGTTTTAATTTCCTTCATCCTGGTAAAAGTCATATTGATATCTGGTTTCTTTTATCCATCACCTCGGATTATTGGGTACCGTAATTGGCGCTCAAAATTCTAATGTTCAGAGACGCACAAAAACGGCCCCAACATCCATTCACAAAATCGACTGGTTCTGAAAAAAATCTCTAAAAATCTTCCCGCAATCTGTGGTGCAGATCCTTATATCTGTTCTTGTGTGTCGTTTGGCTTCACTTTACTTCTTTCCTTCACCTCCCTTGCCAGATCCACCTTTCTCTTCTTTTTCGCTACTCTTTCTCTCCTTAATTGATTCCATCTTGGCTCATCGCAGCTTTTCGTTGCAACCGTCACTCCCTGTTTCCCGCGTGGGAGGAGTCTGAATTCTTCTGTGGTCATAAATTGGGGGTGCGTCAGATACTTCCTGTCTTGGTTCTCCTTTGCCAAAAAAACTGCTGCTTCTCTTTGCGCGGCCGGGCGATTGGGAGATTCCATTTATAGTTTTCTTCGTCAAATTGGGGGAAGGGGAGGCGCTGGACTTAGCGATTTTTCGTAGAGTGTTCATTGAAGTTTCATTACGTTATGTATCCACCTCATTCTTCCAGTGGTACGAGAAGAAAAAAAAAAAAAGGAAAAAAAAAAGAAAACTAACCAGTCCATGCGGTGTTGAGACTAGCACACTACTATCATTAGAACCAATTCTGCAACATAATAAACTTTTAAATTTCACTGTATAAATATATAATGAAAAACAAAATCAATTGTTTTGACTATAATAATTTTCGTAAACGTGACCCCAAAAAAATTTTTTTTTTTTTTTTTTTTCAAAACACAACATCAACAACACAGATATTAAACATCAAACCAAAAATTGAAACCGCCACAAGGTGAGTATACCCCCCATTCCCACAAATGTTCAACTGCAAGTTAGTAAAATCTCACCAACAGCCTGTACAAAATGGGACGAAAAAAATTCTCTACAACATGTAAGAGATACCACACCAGCTCTTATTAAGACCTGAAGTCTCACAAAACACTTCAAACATATTGGTAAACACCATCAGTGACAGCATAGTTAACATACATGATTTAAAATGTGGTGTCATACTTAACCAAAAAACTAACTCTACTATGGCAATATTCAGCCATACATTAAAAACATGTAATCAAAACTTAAACATGACATTTCATTTTCATTTTTTGTTTAGCAGTAAACCATTATGCACACAGCTTCAACATAATTGTCCATCATACAAATGTATATGGTTCCATTGAACCGGTTTTCTAACTGTTACATTTTCTACCAAGTGAAGAATTTACAAACAAAAATAAAAAAAACAACTACCTATTAACTTAGAGATTTCTACTCTTTTTTTTTTTTTTTTTTTGAACTTGAGGAAATAAGTGGTAACCACCCCAAACACGTAATGGCAAGTGTATAAACAACAAAGTACTTCCGCCTACCTTAAGCATACCCAAATCTTTTACCGCCCATCTACAACTAATTATGAAACTGAATAACAACTAATTAGACACAACACCCTTGGAGTAATTATAATGAAAACAAATGTACAATGACACATTGACATACCAACGCAATTGTCAAATTATTGATCCCCAAAGAAAATCAACCATGGATAATGTTTACGCCAGCATAAACACAGAGTTTCCAAGTGGATGAACAATAAAACAAAGTGTACAGTACACCAATCAAAAATCAACAGATATGCCATAATTAAAATCAATGGCCACACCATCACCTCTGCTGAATACTAACTCTGATGAATAGAAATTACCCCAAAAATGCAGTAAACACACATTCTCTCAGACAACTAATGACTAACATCAAATCACCATGATCAATTCATAGGCAAAGATTTGATTCTGTATTATGAATAACTATACCCCGAGCATTGTATAAAAAAAATAGAACATAGCTGAATTAATTAGAACACAAATAAACCACCACCATGTTTGTAAACATTATCAACACAGAGGGAAAAAAAACCACCACAATTGCCCAGGACGCAATTGTAAACAAGCCCCTTTCTTATATCAGAGAGAAAGAGCAGTATCATACTGCATATTACGACTAAACATACCACAATAACAACACAATACTAAAAAAATCACTGGCACAGACATGTCCCCAAGAACAAAAATTTTCCCGAGGGACCTACACTAGCTTATGAATGGGAACGTAAATAGTATTTAGGTACAGTGGGAGGTTGCACTTCCTGTGGACTAATTAAATTGTGTTTCCTAGGAGGGGCTACTCTTAGCCGGTCAACATGCACAATAAAAGACCTAGCATGTGGATTATCGAGAAGTTGAATCTTGTAGTTTAAATCATTTAATTTTTGAATAACACTATACGGGCCTGTAAATGTTGACTTAAAACCATACTTTGCTCTCAAGTAAACAATATCTCCTTCCTTAACATTTCTAACACTTGAACGCTGAAATTGTTTGTTGTTTTGTGAAGCTCGCTTGTCTTTAAGGTTACTATAGGCTGTTTCATTAGTTATTTTCAAATCAGTTAACACCTCATTAAGATAATGAGCTTTATCTAATTGTATAGGTTGAATATTTTCATTATACGTATCAAACACCAAAGACAGATTTCTGCCAAAATGAAGCATGTTGGGTGTGAACCCAGTTGTACTATGAATTGTCCCATTATACATAGACTGATGAATCAGGATAGCATTTTGAAATGACACACCTTTCTCAGTTAAACTAATAATTGCCGCCTTGGCTGCTGAGTTTATACGTTCACTTTGCCCGTTACATTTTGGGTTAAATGGAGACGTGTGAGAGGGTACTATACCTAGCGCTTTGTTTACCTTGTCAAAAACCTCAGAGATAAATTGTTTACCCCTGTCTGTGAGCACTAAGGTCATCCTACCAAATGTAGCAATATAATTAATAAAGTGTTTGGCCACTGTTTCCGCCGTAATATTGGTCAACGGATAGAACATAGCATGTTTAGAATAATGATCTAAAATTGTCAATACATTTCCATAGTGCTTTATAGGGCCCAGAATATCTAAACTTACAATATCATTAACTTTGTCCGGAATAGGAACATCCCCAAATCTACTTGGTTTGTTATTATAAGGTTTGTTTTTAATACACTCTTCACATGACAACACATAATTTTGCACACTGCCAAACATACCCTTCCAAAAATAGGATCTAGACACAATCTCAAAAGTTTTGTGAATCCCCGTGTGAGAAACATGAGCAATTTTTAGTACTTTAGCTTTTAATGACTCGGGAACCACTATACAACCACTGTCTTTAGTTTTGTTATTTTTATACATTAATAAACCAGAAAGAGGTGATACAAAAAAATTCTGAACTTTATTTGCATTAATTAAAGAGCCAGACTTTAGCATGGAGATAATTTCCTGAACATTGAGTATCTGCTTTTTGCTCCTGTAACAGTGTATCCTTAGAAATTTCCATTGGTGTATCAGATTGCTCAAGTGCATTAACCAAATCATGTTCTCCTAACTCAGTAAATGGGATAATGGGACCTTCCGCAGTATCCTTAATAGCAGATTGCTTAAAATCAGGATCAGGGGCCCTTGAACCATAGTCCGCAAGAATATTTTCTTCCCCTGGTAAATATTCTATTTCATATTCAAATTCACTAATGGCCATTAACCAACGTGTTTCTATAGCTGCCGGAGATGTAGTTTTCTTATAATGTTTCAAAGGTTTACTATCGCTCAAAATTCTAACTTTTCTGTGAAAAATGTAGTCCTTAAATGCCATCATTCCCTTGTAAATAGCATACAATTCAAGTTTTATAGGCGGGTAATTTTTCTCAGCTTTATTTAACCCTTTACTGTAATATGAAACTGGGTGATACCCATCCTCATACTCTTGTAACAGAACCGCACAAATACCAGAGTAACTTGCATCGGTTTGCAAAAAGAAATCCTTATTCCAATCAGGTAATTTGACAAAGGGTTGTGAAAAGAAAATTTGTTGTAATTTTTCAAAGGCAAATTGATGTTTGGCATTCCAATTAAATTTTGAATTCTTTCTCGTTAAGTCAGTGAGACAATCTGTTAATTTAGCATACTCAGGAATAAGAGATCTATAAAATCCACACAATCCTAAGAATTTCCTGACTTGTTTAACAGTAGTAGGGGGTTGGAATGCAGTAATCTTAGAAATATTGGATGATATGGGCTTAATGGAATTATGAGATATATTAAATCCCAAGTAATCTATCACATCTTTAAAGAAAACACATTTGGATGGAGACAGGGTAATGTTATGAGCAATTAATACATCTAACAATGCCGTAACTCTCTCTAAAACCTGATCAAATGAATTTCCACAGACAATGTAGTCATCCATATAGCAAAAAATACCAGTAATGTTTTTACATTGTAACTCCTGACACAGGGAATCGGAGAGTTCCTGAAATGTGGAAGCACTTGTCTTTAGCCCAAAAACCATCCTCTTTGATCTGAATGAGCCAAATGGGGTAACAAAAGTAGTGTAATCTTGCAAGTGTTCAGGGAGGGCAATTTGCCAAAAAGCATTCTTCAGATCTAACACACAATAATATTTATAAGCTGAAATGCTGTTGATTAGTGTGGAAATTCGGGGGAGTGGGTATGCTGAATTCTGTATTGCCGAGTTCAATAATCTGAGATCCAGTGCCATTCTATATTTAGGTTTTGCCGAGGGATCCGAGGGGTCCATTTTTTTTTAACTAGTAGAAGTGGAGCACTCCAATGCGAATTTGCACGTTCAATAATTTGAGCTTCTAATAACTCATTAATTTGATCTCTTAGTTCTTGTTGAAGTGCCTGAGGGACAGGAAAAGGAAGGGTTTTCAGAGGACTTGAATTTTTAAGAGTAATCTGTGGAACCACCTTGTCGCAATGGCCAAGGGTTTTAACTGACTTTGAAAAAGCTTGAAATTTATTCATTAATAGGTCAAGGAAAATTTGTTTTTGTTCAGGTTCCAAATGATCAAGTTGAAAATCAGATGGAGACAATTCAGCTTTTCTAAGAGCAATAATTTCATCCGAAGCAGTAATAACATTACAAATTTCCTCGTTAACTCCCTTATTCCCTGCTTTATCATAATTATGCACTAATTCAATATCAGTATCAATTTTCCCCATTATTCGGTTCTTGTTAATGTGAATAGTCTTATTGCTTAAATTTGTGACAAAAGTAGAAAATTGATTATTTTGTATGTTATGCAGAGAGTGGTGTAACTCAATGTTATATTCATGAATAGTAGGTGTAAAAGAAACTAAATTATCAGAAATGTTACCTTTGCTATTTAGCAGAATTTGGACTGATTCCCCAGGTGGTACAATCACTTTTCGCGCTAAGACCACTTCATTACTTTCCTTCGACAAGCTATTTACTTCATTTTGGCTGGAAAAATTTAAAGGCAAGTAAAAATTCTCAAATTTTACAATATTCTTTTTAGAATCCAAAATGACATTATACTTTTTTAAGAAATCGAATCCCAAAATACCATCATAATGGTCATTTTTAAAATCAGCAATATAGAATACATGTCTGTGAAAGACTTTATGAATTTTAAATGACATTTCTACACATGCCGAGAACGACAATTGTGAATTAACTGTGCGAATTTGTACTGTTCTTGATAAATACCTCACTTTTGAATGTTCTTTAATCATTTCAAAAACATGTTTAGTAATCAATGACACCGAGGACCCTGAATCGAGCAAAAATTCACATGACACCCTATTAAACAACACAGGAATAATTGGCAAAGGCCCAGAATTTAACACATTTACCAATTTGTTTGGGGGCCAGTTTGTATCAAATTGTATAGTACTCATCCCAGCATTTTCACTCAAGTTTCCCTTGTTTTCCCCTATTCCAAAACATTTATCTTTCATATTTTTATTCCATTTTTCATTTTTAATATCACTATTACTTATGCAATGAGTATTTCTATTATCATAACTAATATTGCCAGTATGTATTTCTGGTGGTGACCCATCATTTCCCAAAGACACAGAACTGTCACCTAAAATCTGCCTCTGTTGGAGTTTAAATTTTCGGGTTGAAAAGATCCTCTTCCTCTAAATGGTCTATTTGTATTCGCAGGATTTGATTGAAATTGTTGATCCTGAGTTGTACCGTGTTCATTTCTAAAAAAAAACTGAGGCACCGATTGCCCTCTATTTTGTGCCAAATATATCCTACAGGTTGACATAAAGTGGTTATTTCGACCACAAAAAGTACAAAAAGGCAAATTGCCCCTAAAATGTTGCCTATTCTCCTGGTTGAAACTTTGTGGACGATTAGGTCTTACGTTCTGGTGTACCATCTTTTGGTCACCGTTAGGGAGCATAGCCTTAAAAAGGTCACATTCTTTCAGTGCATGGGGTTGTTTACAAAGCCCACATGCAGTCGCTTGTGCTTTTACAATTAAAGACAGGTTTTCTACCTGTTTTCTTAATTCGTGCACCTCATCCTTCTGGGGAGGTTGATACACCGCAGCACAAGTCATAACATTAGCTTGACAAAGAGCCTGTTGCAGAGTTGCAACATGTTGGGTCTTTTGAACCAATGCTTCAAAATTGTCAGTTGGCTCGCCTATAACCTTTTCTTTTAAACTAATGGGTAGCGCAGCCAAAAATTGAATTGATTTAATCTGCGACAAGGCCTTGCTATCAGTGATAAAGGGGTACACTTTATGTGCCATGACCTCCAATCTGTACGCCAAATTTTGAATAGTTTCACCGTCAAGCAATTTAATAGATTGAAAAGCCAACACATTACTCGCTGCACTTTCCTGACATTTGAAATAATTTCTCAGTTTGTCACATGCCTCGGCAAAAGTCTTAATGTTAGCGCACGAGGGTGAGCTCGCATAGTACTTCTGAGCTATACCTCCTAATTTACTTTTTAAAAAGCAAAGGGTGACTTCATCATTCCACCCATTAAGTTTACTTAATTCTGTTACCTGACTAATAAACCAGTCTACATTGTCTAGTTCTCCAGTAAAATTTTGTATGGTAAATTGGAATGATTTTGAAGAACTTTGTTTTCTAATTTCATTATCTTCATTGTTTACCATTGTAGAAATAGACAATGAGAGGTCATTTAATTCCCTCTCCCTCGATTGTTTATTCTGTTTACGAGGAGCCATTTTAACATAAATAAAATCACAAAAATAAATCCCAATAGGCTGAATAATGAAATTATACCAAAATGCAGTTAAAAACAAAAACCCCCATTTTAATTCAGGTGCAAAAATTTATTTATCATTTGCAAAAATTATCATATAGTATTACAAAAATATATTTCAACATCATTTAATTATACACTTTTATAATTATGTTGCACCATGAATTAAAATGTTGCATTTCTGAACGCTTGGTCCGATGCACCAACTGTGGTGTAGTACGTTAAAAAGTTAATTAAATGTAATAATCATTCTATAATCTTCAATAAATTACCTCCTAACATAATTTAAAAACATAATTAAAAGAAAACTGAAATTCCCAAGTAATTATTTCTGCTGAAAGAAAAAGATAAATATCCTGCTGAAAAGGAAAAATAGCTTTGAGCATTGCTCCAATTTTAAAAGAAACAACCTCATCTGGGATGCAGTGAGCAAAAAACATTAAATTTTGAAAATGATTACATTAGGCCGCGTGATCGTTAGTGCTTAAAACAAAATCTACAAAACATTATTACAAGGCTAGAAGAAAACAGCTTATAAAGTTAATTTATCAAACAGGAAAAATTGCTCACTTGGCATTCCGCAATTAAACACGACACAAAAAGAAACATTGCATTGGAGTGAAATACCCAAAGGCGCGGCGTTCAGAAAATGCAAGAATCCATCATAAAAAAAAACAAACTCACCACATGGGGTTACCCGGGTTTATTCAGGTTGGTTATTAATTACATTTCTGGCTCTCTACAATTTCTACAATCTCCTTCATCCTTGTACATATTATCTCTTTAGGTGGTTGATGCTGTCCATCACCCCGGATGATTGGGTACCGGAATTGGTGCTCAAAATTCTAATATCCAGAGACACACAAAACCGGCCCAATATCCGTTCACAAAATCGACTGGTTCTAAAACTCTCTAAAAATCTTCCCGCAATCTGTGGTGCAGATCCTTATATCTGTTCTTGTGTGTCGTTTGGCTTCACTTTACTTCTTTCCTTCACCTCCCTTGCCAGATCCCCCTTTCTCTTCTTTTTCGCTACTTTTTCTCTCCTTAATTGATTCCATCTTGGCTCATCGCAGCTTTTCGTTGCAACCGTCACTCCCTGTTTCCCGCGTGGGAGGAGTCTGAATTCTTCTGTGGTCATAAATTGGGGGTGCGTCAGATACTTCCTGTCTTGGTTCTCCTTTGCCAAAAAACTGCTGCTTCTCTTTGCGCGGCCGGGCGATTGGGAGATTCCATTTATAGTTTTCTTCGTCAAATTGGGGGAGGGGGAGGCGCTGGACTTAGCGATTTTTCGTAGAGTGTTCATTGAAGTTTCATTACGTTATGTATCCACCACAATCAGCATTCTTTATTTTAGCTCATACAAGTAAGGGGTTAACGTAAAACATCTTTTACTTTCTTTGCGAATGACCAAACATGGAAATGATGCGATGTCAAGCAAGCAGCGGAAGGGAGAATCGGGAGGTAGCTTCAATTTCTTGCCAAGTCTTCAAATTTGGCTACTTTTCGGCCGACTTTAAGACCCCTTATCTCGAAAACGAGGGGACGAGGGCACGTGATCTTTGGGTCAAAGACATGTCTCAGTATGCTCTTTCGAATGATACCATTTTAAACTTTTTTCATTATTACTTAAGTCGAGTACTTTCCTGGTAAGTACACTATATACTTATAAGGCTGGGAGCTTTTATAATCCGACAAATATTTATTATTGGCTCTACTATATTTTTTTGTTACAGTACTTATACCGCTCCGAATTCCACTCTCAAAAAATAGGAACATGTCTGGGTCAGTTAGCAGCTCTAATTCTACTCCTGTCATTTTGAGACAGGCCTGTCAAGCAAGTCCGGCAGCTGTGAACACATGGCAAGGATCAAGATTGTAAAATTTCAGAGTCCCTAAAATTTTGATATATATCGGACAAAATTTAAACGTCGAGCTGCACATAAAAATCATGATAGTCTCCTAGCGTTTTTATATTAAATTTTTCCCAAACATTTTTAGCATGTTCGTAATCTTCCGGTGAAATCGGCTCAGAAGTTAAATCATTAAAAAATGCATCGGGATCAGGTAATGATGTTTCGTTAAATTTGTCCCATCCATCCATATAATTGTACTGGTAAACACCTTTTCTTAACAAAAGCTCAAAGTCTCTACAGTCCGAGTATTGCCTTTTCAAAATGTGTAACTTTTCGCTTGGTAAGTTATTTGCAAGGTTCTCGAGTGATGTATTTAAAAACTGAAATGAATCGCTGAATAGTAAGGATCCTAATGAAAATAATACATATTTTTCCATATTGCTGGGTATACATTCAATTTTTTAATTTTTTATTTTACCAATGCCTGATATGAGGGCGATTTTCTGTAAACTCGTCATTTTTCACACGAAATCTGTCCGGGCACGGTTTTTTAAAATATTCGTATAATTATAATACTCTTGCTCAGAAAATGAATCTATTACTTTGGTTTGAAAGAGGGCCAATTGAAGTTTGTGTTTCTCCGATAAATCATGATAGGGGGTAAGTCCCTCGCCTAGTATAACTAGGCAGAGGACTGTGCCAGGTGACTGTTTTGCTCTTTGTTGCGTAATATCTGCAAAACTAATGGAACCTAGTGTTCAATATATTTTCATATTTTTTATAGCTCTGCACTCTACCAGCGTTTTTCTTTACTGGGTATAAATGAGCTAATACGCTCCACAAGAAACATTTATTATCATTTAAATTTTGTATATTTAAAATAGCATGTTTATTTCTTAATATAGCAGGGAGTGGAATATAGCTTGACCCTGCTAAAGGGCTATATAAGGCCATGTTTATTTCTAGCAGCTCCACATAATCAATTACCCAACCACTTTTCAGTCCTTTATATGCGTCAAAGGTTGGTTGATTGGTTGTTTTGCGTTTTCTGGCACAAGAGCCTTTATAGGCTATACTGCGCCAAACGATGACAACCCATAAAGCATATAAGATTTTAAAACATTTTAAAACACGCATAGATGATGTTTAAAATCCAAACTTAACAAGCGAAAGAAAGGACTAACAATATTTAGTAAAATCAGATACATAACAAAACAAGACAAAACACTCAAGACAAAGACAAAACCACTAAATTTGAGATATAAAACCAATTTCATTTAAAAAGGGAAACAAATTAGGATGGGGTGTATCCCCAAGTAATTCGGTCAAAGATGGATAAAAATTATTTAAATGTTTAAAACGTACACGGTTAAAATTTGGGCAGTTACATAAAATGTGGAACACTGTCTGGTTTACATTACATTTTAGACATGTAGGTGTAGGCTCGTGGCAAAGAAGATGTTTGTGTGTAAATCTCGTGTGACCAATGCGAAGCCGAGATAGTATGACTTGGTCCCTTCTTTTAGACCTTAAGGATTTAAAACCTTTGGCCAGTGGCTGGATGGAGTGCAATTTATTTTGCGTTTCTCCATCCCAGTCACGCTGCCAATAGATGTTGAGGCAGTCTGTAATATTATTTTTAATATCTTCATACGGTACGAGATTTTCAGCATAGGACCTTGCCGCCTTGGCTGCCGTATCGGCTGCCTCATTTCCAGTAATGCCTACATGACCAGGTATCCAACAAAAAATAATTTCGAAATTGTTTTGAGCAAGGCTGTTGTATAGATGGAAAGATTGAGAAACTAGTGGGTGGCTATTGCTATTGCAGTTAATGAGAGCGTCTATTGAGCTCTTCGAGTCTGTGTATAATATCCATTTTTTATAATCTGACTCAGATATTGTTTTTAAAGATGTGGCTATTGCTTTTATTTCTGAAGTGAAAACAGAACAAGTTTTATTTAATTTTAGTGAGATAGTTTCACCAGCTATTATTGCTGCGCAGCCGACGTGATCATTTGTTTTCGATCCGTCGGTAAAAATTTCATTATATAAGGAATATTTTTGCTTCACATCATTGTAGATTTGTAGATAGACTGAGTCAGGTGTTGTGTCCTTTTGAAGTGTACTGAAATCATTAAGAACTGAAAAGTTGGTTTCATTATATGGTTCAATTAGTTTTGTTGTGCTGTAGGTATCAAAATCTGTAATTTGTAGGTCATTAAGAGCTTGTCGCATTCGGATCCCAAATGTAGGGGTGACCGATGGACGACGTATAAACAAGTCTGTATTTGACGGATGGAAAATATATAAATGCAAGGGATGATTTATATTCTGTTTGATTTTGAAATAAAAATTTAAAGAAAGTTTAAGTCTTCTATTGTGAAGTGAAGGTTCGTGAGCTATTACATATAGGCTATTGATAGGTGATGTTCGAAAACCACCTGTAGATATACGTAATGCTTGGTGATGTACAGTGTCCAGAGTTTTAAGATAGGTGTTAGCGGCTGAGCCATAAATTTGGCACCCGTAATCAAGTTTGGAGCGTATTAGAGCCCGGTAAATTCTTAACATGGAATCTGTGTCAGCACCCCAAGAAGTGTTAGCTAAGACTCGAAGTATGTTTGATTTTAAAGTACTTTTCTTTTTTAAATCTTGCAAGTGTGGAATAAATTTAAGTTTATTATCCTGGATGATCCCGAGAAATTTTCCTTCTTCTTTTACAGATATCGGTTGATTATTTATGAGAAGATTTGGATCGGGGTGAAGACCTCTTTTACGGCAGAAATGGATACAGAAGGTTTTTTGAGCTGGGAACGAAAAGCCATTTTCCTCTGCCCATTGAGAAACTTTATTAATAGCCATTTGAAGCTGTCTTTCAATGGTACTCATGTTTGTTGACGAGAAAGAGATTAATCATCAACGAACATAGTACCCTTGACAGCAGGAGGAAGTTGCTTGAGTAAGTTATTGATTGCTATGAGAAAAAGAGTTACGCTCAGCACACTTCCCTGGGGCACACCTTCTTCTTGGATGAAGGTATCAGACAGAACAGACTTGACACGTACGCGAAAAGTTCTATGTTTAAGGAAATTGGAGATAAAATTGGGTAGATTCCTACGAAACCCATACTCATGTATAGTTTTGAGTATCCCATGTCTCCAGGTACGGTCATATGCTTTTTCCATGTCAAAAAATACTCTCACAAGATGTTTACGTTTTAGGAATGCTTCTCGGATTGATGTTTCTAGTAGCATTAGATTGTCAATGGTGCATCTACCGCGTCTGAATCCGCTTTGATGTGAAGCTAGCAGATGGTTCACCTCCAGAGTGTACATCAGTCTGTTGTTGACCATTCGCTCCATCAATTTACAAAAACAACTCGTTAGAGCAATTGGTCGGTAACTTTCGGGTTGATTGGGATTTTTGTTGGGTTTAAGTATAGGCACGACAATTGCTTGTGTCCAGAGTTTTGGAAAACAGTTTTCAGACCAAATCCTGTTAAAAAGATACAAGATATTGTTCAAAGAGGGTATGCTTAATTTTTTTAACATCATATTATGGATATCATCTGGACCTGGTGTAGTGTTTTTGGCTTTTTGTAAGGCATTATTTAATTCTGTAAAAGTAAAATTTGTGTTGTATTTTTTAAAAGAAATTGAGTTAAAATTAAGTGCTTTTCGCTCTTTAAGCGTTTTAAAAGCAAGAAATTTTTGGGTGTAACTATCTGCCCTAGAGACTTCTGCTAAATAAGTCCCCAAGCAGTCAGCTACTTCTTTAAAATCGGATAGAAGTTGTCCATTTTTCTCTAGAATGGGAGCACAGCTTGTTTTATAATTTCCAGCGATTTTTTTAATTTTGTTCCATACGGTTTTAGATGGAGTGGACGTCGTGATTGTGCTGACATATGTACGCCACGAGTCCCGCTGGCTTTTTCGCCGAATCCTCCGAGCTTCAGCACGAGCTCGTTTGAGTGCCACAAGATGTTGCGTGGTTGGATATCGACGAAATGTGTTCCAGGCTTTTCTCTGTTTCTTATAGGCCTCCTGACAATAATAGTTCCACCAAGGCTTAGGAAATTTGATCCTGCCCTTAGTGGTTCTTGGAATAGCAATGTTCGCTGCATTTAGAATAATGTCTGTTACTCGGCTTACTGCTACATCAATGTCAGTTTCGTTCACAACTTCCGATGTTATTTCTGCCAACTGGGTGAATGCTGCCCAATCAGCTCGATCAAGGCGATAACGGGCTTGCTGCTGCTCATTGTAGGTGCAGCGTCCGGTAAAAGTTAACTGTTGGATTATTTTGTATATAGAAACTCTAACTTTATTGTGTATTCTTTTATAGCCACTAGATGTCGCCCTAAGCGATTAAAAAGTTTCTTCATGTAATGCAAATGAACAAAACGCATACTGCGTCACTCGCAACTTGTAACTCCTTGCAACAACAATCACATGATGTGCTCTACCAAAGGTAGGCGATTAACATTATATTTGTCAATATGATTTATATCTATCATTGTATATATCATAAAGTTTCATTAAACTCTATCTCGAACTCAACGCCTCTTCAGTTGTTTTTGAAAGATCCATAAAATATAGATCATAAAACAACATTTGATTATGAGACTGAATTTATCGAAGATTATGAAATTTAATATTTGATGTTAACTGAGTAGATTTAAAGCAGTAATTGTTTCAAAATGAAACTTTACCTTTATGAAATTGAAAGTAATGAAGTTGCTGATTTTAAAAAGGCGTGAGTCTAAAAACGAAACTCTTTAAAGAAGAACTCTTTTTTTGCTATGATTATTGCTATTATATATATATAGAGTTTTGAATTGTGCTTGTATGAATATTTAAAATTTATTGAAATGGCTCTAAAAGATGCTGTGTATATTGATAAACTTAATGATAGTAATTATTCAATTTGGAAGTTCAAAATTGAACAACTGTTAATTAAAGAAGGTTTATATGATGTAGTTTTCGAAACAAAGCCGGAAGAAGTTGATGACAAATGGATTAAAAATGACAGAAATGCTAGGGCCTTAATTTGCCTAAACATTAGTGATTCACAAATTATACATGTTTTGCATTCCAAATCAGCAAAAGAAACGTGGGATCAATTGAAATCCGTACACGAGAGAGTAAATTTAACGAATAAATTATTTCTTCTTAGAAAATTATATTCTATTAAATATCATGAAAACTCGAAAATTCAAGAACACATTACAGAAGTTTTGGAATTAACCGAAAAATTGAGAAGCATTGGAGAAGAAGTAAAAGAAAATAATCTCATCGCGATTTTGTTATGTTCTTTGCCAAATTCTTATAATAGTTTAATAACTGCAATTGAAAGTAAATCGGAAAATGAATTAAGTTTAGAATATGTAAAAGGAAAATTAATTGATGAATATACGCGTAGAGTCGAAATGAAACAAGTTCAGAATCAAGTAGATTCTATGGCTTTAAAAGGAACCGGTAAAAGATTTACGAAAAGGTTTTGCGATATTTGCAAAAGAAATAACCATTTTCGAGATCAATGCTATTATTTAAACCGACAGGGTGCAAGTATGTCTGGATCGGGCAATGCAGGTTCGAAGACGAAAGAAAATAACAAAAACAGATCGTTCTCAAACGAATACAGATTTCGCAGCGCTCAAGGTTACAAGCCGAATAATTTCAACGCGGAAATAAAAAATAAAGAGAAAGGCAAGCTTGCGAGGGAAAATAAAGTCGTAAATAACGGGAATGAAACCGATGAAATGAATAAGCTTGATACTTACCATGATGAGTCAGATGAATCCGTGTTAGTCACAAATGCATATACAAATTACGAGCAAGATACATCATTTATAATTGATTCAGGAGCGAGTAAAAACATGTCCTTCAATTTAAATCTTTTCTCTGGATTAGATCACAGTGACAAGCAAACTGTAACGATCGCAAATGGCGAAAAACTCGAAGCACAAGGTATTGGTGATATACGTTTTAAAGTAAAAACTTTTGACAACAAAATTCACAGAATAAAGTTGGAAAACGTTTTATATGTTCCAGACCTGGATAGCAATTTATTATCCGTAAAAGCGTGCACAGACCATGGTTGCATTGTTAAATTCGAGAATGATAAATGCACAATTATTAAAAATAATGAGATAATACTGGAAAGTAAAGAAACTGATGGTTTATATAAATTTGATATCATTAAGACAGATGAAAGCTCATTTACCGTATTTAAAACCGATGTTGGTTGCTCGGATTCGAATTGTATATTAAAATGGCATCAAAGATTAGGTCACAGAAGTTTTGACGCAATTAAGAAAATAATAAAAGATGATTTAGCAAGAGGAATAAAAATTAAAGATTGTACACATAACTTAGAATGTTCAACATGCATTAAAGCAAAGTTAACGGAGAAACCTTATCCGAAGAAATCTAATTATAGATCAAAACAGGTGTTGGACTTAGTCCATACGGATCTAGTAGGACCCTTCGAGGTAGAAAGCTTAGGCGGAAAAAGATATTTTTTGACCTTTATTGATGATTATTCGAGGTACACTTATGCATATTTTCTTTCTTCAAAAGATGAAGTATTTGATAAATTCAAAGAATATGTATCTTCAACAACTAATAAATTCAGAATGAATATAAAAGCAATAAGATCTGATAATGGTGGAGAGTACTGTAACCAAGAAATGGATAACTACTTCAAAGAACTAGGAATTTCTCATCAAACTACAGTTCCATTCTCACCAGCTTCTAACGGTACAGCAGAACGTAAAAACAGATCTTTACTAGAAATGACTGTTGCAATGCTTATAAATTCGAAATTGCCAAAAAGTTTTTGGGCAGAAGCAGTTTCTACAGCAAATTATCTTCAAAATAGATTACCTACGAAAGCAGCTCCTAAGACTCCCTATGAACTTTGGAACAATCAGAAGCCAAATTTGGGATACTTGAAAGTTTTTGGATGTAAAGCATTTTTGTACATTCATAAACAGAAAAGAAGAAAACTTGATGAAAAAGCACAAGAAGGAACCTTTGTAGGATATAACTTGAGAAGCAAAGGATATAGAATTTATACAGGGTTCCCACGGTCCTTAAAAGTCCTTAGAAACTCCTTATTTTTCATTTTGAAAAATAAGGGCCCTTAAAAGTACTTATTTTTGATTCAAGGTCCTTAAATTTATTTTTAAGTCCTTATTTTTCACTACTGCTAGTAATTTAATGATTTTAAATTGCTAGCAAGAATGAAAAAAATATTCTTTCAACTTTTCTTTTTTACTTCATTGGGATCCTGTGTTGATATCTAAACATTCTCAGTGTGAGCAAAGAAAATAAGCGTATATGTGTTGGGGAAGGGAGGGGGGGGGGGTAGTTGTCTAGAAAATATCCACTCACCC